>CALNXI010001950.1:36698-46290 GCA_942486025.1 Porites evermanni
TTTCCCAAGGGACAAAGCAAACTGTCCGTAATAGCCTGTTTCAGATGGTGGGGAGCGAGTTAAATCGCGCGCGAGGAAAACGAGGGGAAAAAACGAAGGGAGACTAGGATGAGAGCAAGGGAAAATGAAATTGGGAACAAAATTTAACTTAAACCCTAGCCCTATTATTCACTTAATCGTAAATACTTTTGTTTTTGGCCATCTTCGCTTAAGAAGAAACAAATAACATTTCAAAATTCTCTGCTTTGTTCCCTAGTTTTCGCTATTTTCCCCGTGCTCGTTCCCAGGCTCCTCGTTTCCCGCTTTTTATGCGGCTACACTCTTTACTGTGATTGATAATGTCAAAAGCTTTGGGTAGACCTTGATAACATGAAAACAGTTATCTTCACAAAAATTATACAACTCAGAGCAGATGCCAGTTTAAAGAGGGGGTGCCATCAGTACAATTTCTTTTCTCGACAGGAAACAATACAAACTCTAAGCCAGCACAAGTTTACACTATACCGCAGAGACCGCGCAGGGGGTGGGTTCCCTCCACTTTTCAGAGATGGCAATTTTTTTTTTTTTTACTTTGGTTACCCAGATCTGTCACTTACCACACAAACAAGGTTTAGTAATCTGATAATACTGATGAACACCCACAAACAGAGAACTGACAAACTTTGTCTTGTAGCTGTTGCCAATGAGTTTGTAGCTCTTAATGACAATCGGAAAGGCAACTTTGGCACCTTCAGAGAATCCGACTTAAAACTGTCCGGGTGACACTCAACCGTTGCGTGTGTTGGGTTCAGCTTCAAAGTCTATTCATTTGAATTTTGGTCTAACGTGGGGGCCAGGTTGTAACTTGTTGTTTTAAGTGCCGATGTGATAATTACAAATTTATATTACTATTGCCAGTTTTAGATGCACTTATAGCCATTTCAGAAGACTTAAACTTGAAATTTTCCGGGGGGAACATCCCCCCGGACCCCCCTAGTTTGCTCACGCTTACGCGTTCGCATTAGCCTCCCCCCCCTCCCCTCCCACCACACACACTTGAAAATACGCTCCGCGGGTCCTGTACAGGGTAGGTTTTCGTGCCCACACGGAAAGCTGTCCAATATAGTATGAAGACCTATCCGATATGTGACTGTCCGTCGCTTCGCTTCGTTATAAAAATCAAGCCAAAATCATCGTTCTTATGTGTGAACAAAAGCCCCATCCGGCATAGTGTAAACATAGCACCCATGGAGGGGTGGGGATCACTATTGATTATTTCGGCTTATTATATTAGTCGCATCAAGCGATGCAAGATACATGCAGGATCTTTAAAAGTTTCCTTTATTCGTTTGTCGACGTCAAGCCGACGGCGATGACGTCATTCAACTACGTTACACGCTTACATCTCGGTTTTCGGGCGTTTGCTTACCCACTCGTTAATTTCGGGTACGCTTAACACACGGTTATAATGATAATATTCTGATCACTGAAGTGTTAAATATCTAAAAAGTATTTATAAAATTATTTCCGCTGGAATTATTCATATATTTTTTTACTTGAATGAGCATGAAGTTTGCATATTAAATTATGTTTATTTTGATCCTAGGTCGTTCTTCTCTATCGGGAGCATAAAAAGCGAGTAGAAGTGGTATACACGACCCCACAAGCGTTCTAGCTTTAATTTTTATCGTGTCAAAACAGAGGTTTTACGTTATGATATGTTATATGTTATTTAAAAAGAGCAAACGAGTTTCAAGGGAGGATCGTGTAGTATCAAAAGCACTCTAAGTCATCGTGACTAAGCAATTTTGTACAAGACCACATCATTAAATCTTAACGATCGAAAATCAATCCAATATGTGTCACGTATACGTATTTGCCTTAAGTTTTGATCGCTTTCCGTCTTAAACAGCTATTTAAGACACTGAATAAACGTCGCTTATAGATTTTGGTTCACTTTTATATTTACTTACACGCCTTCTCTTTCGGCCATTCTTCGATTGGCACTCGAACGTCTTCGTACTCAATCTTTGCAGCCGCGAATGCCAGTCGACATTTTTCTGCTCCACCGCGGCCTTGAAAGTAGTACAACTTGTAGCCAGACATTTCTGTAGGATGTTTCAGTTGATTCTTTTTTTAATGTGAGTGCACGCCCTCAACACACCTACCGCTGAAGTTCACTGAGGAGTGTTGACTCTTCCGAGACTGACCTGCCTTTGAAAAATTAATTATGTAAATCTCACACACAAAGGCGTGTCATGTCACGCAACCTTGAAAAACAAACTTAGCGCAAACTTTAATAGTGGCGCGCGGGGTTGCTGGGGGCGGGGGGGTTGAAATTGCTTTTAGAGGAAAGTTGAAATCTAGTTGTTCTTTAGCCTGGAAAATTGGGGTCATGGCAATAAAAAGTGAGTGAGTGATTAAAAGCTGTTCTAATGCCCTAAATATACCGTTTAGAATTGCTCTTTGAAACCTCTCTCGTGCTCTGAAGAATTTAGACAGTTTAGAAAACTACAATTCCTGGCAGTTTCTTTTGGTAAATCTTTTTGGGGGTGTGCCGCCAGAACGGACCACAAGAAGTGTCTTTTTCCAACACTTCTTCAGACCTGGCCTCTAATATCCATCCCCGTTTTAAGAGCAGGAAAGGGTCACAAACGCGACATACATGGGCAGAAATTATGTCACCATTACTTTAGAACGCCCTCAAAAACGTTTCTTCAAACCATTTCAAATTCGCATATTAGTTTACTCTTTCTTTCTCTTGCATTAGCGAGCAGCGACACTATAGTGAGATATGACGTTTATGGCAGATGCTGTAATACTTTACCTTTTTAACTTCGTCCTCTTCGCAGTATGGAAATAGAGTACTGGTTCTCACTTCTCCATGGATCATATCAGCTAAATTTGTTTAAACTGACATCTCATTGCGAAGCGGTCCTTGACTCATATGAAGCCTGACGAATTAAGTCGAATCCCGCTTTACGGACACTAGTCCGCGAGCGGCCGTCCTTCTTTCCTCAAAGCCACGCGCGGCGAGCGAAAAAGTAAACCTATGCAAATTTTATGGAAAAAAGGAGGACTTCGCCGCTCGCCCCTCACGCGTGCTCTCGATCTACTGTGATTCAAACGAAAAGTAAGAGACTGCTCGCAGTCTATACGGACACCCGCTAAATTCAAATGCTACTGAAACGAATAGTTTAGAGAACATATATCGTGCTTTCCCAAGGGACAAAGCAAACTGTCCGTAATAGCCTGTTTCAGATGGTGGGGAGCGAGTTAAATCGCGCGCGAGGAAAACGAGGGGAAAAAACGAAGGGAGACTAGGATGAGAGCAAGGGAAAATGAAATTGGGAACAAAATTTAACTTAAACCCTAGCCCTATTATTCACTTAATCGTAAATACTTTTGTTTTTGGCCATCTTCGCTTAAGAAGAAACAAATAACATTTCAAAATTCTCTGCTTTGTTCCCTAGTTTTCGCTATTTTCCCCGTGCTCGTTCCCAGGCTCCTCGTTTCCCGCTTTTTATGCGGCTACACTCTTTACTGTGATTGATAATGTCAAAAGCTTTGGGTAGACCTTGATAACATGAAAACAGTTATCTTCACAAAAATTATACAACTCAGAGCAGATGCCAGTTTAAAGAGGGGGTGCCATCAGTACAATTTCTTTTCTCGACAGGAAACAATACAAACTCTAAGCCAGCACAAGTTTACACTATACCGCAGAGACCGCGCAGGGGGTGGGTTCCCTCCACTTTTCAGAGATGGCAATTTTTTTTTTTTTTACTTTGGTTACCCAGA
The DNA here is from genome assembly GCA_942486025.1 of Porites evermanni. Classification (NCBI taxonomy): domain Eukaryota; kingdom Metazoa; phylum Cnidaria; class Anthozoa; order Scleractinia; family Poritidae; genus Porites; species Porites evermanni. The sequence continues at coordinate 40,479 of CALNXI010001950.1, forward strand.
TCTGTCACTTACCACACAAACAAGGTTTAGTAATCTGATAATACTGATGAACACCCACAAACAGAGAACTGACAAACTTTGTCTTGTAGCTGTTGCCAATGAGTTTGTAGCTCTTAATGACAATCGGAAAGGCAACTTTGGCACCTTCAGAGAATCCGACTTAAAACTGTCCGGGTGACACTCAACCGTTGCGTGTGTTGGGTTCAGCTTCAAAGTCTATTCATTTGAATTTTGGTCTAACGTGGGGGCCAGGTTGTAACTTGTTGTTTTAAGTGCCGATGTGATAATTACAAATTTATATTACTATTGCCAGTTTTAGATGCACTTATAGCCATTTCAGAAGACTTAAACTTGAAATTTTCCGGGGGGAACATCCCCCCGGACCCCCCTAGTTTGCTCACGCTTACGCGTTCGCATTAGCCTCCCCCCCCTCCCCTCCCACCACACACACTTGAAAATACGCTCCGCGGGTCCTGTACAGGGTAGGTTTTCGTGCCCACACGGAAAGCTGTCCAATATAGTATGAAGACCTATCCGATATGTGACTGTCCGTCGCTTCGCTTCGTTATAAAAATCAAGCCAAAATCATCGTTCTTATGTGTGAACAAAAGCCCCATCCGGCATAGTGTAAACATAGCACCCATGGAGGGGTGGGGATCACTATTGATTATTTCGGCTTATTATATTAGTCGCATCAAGCGATGCAAGATACATGCAGGATCTTTAAAAGTTTCCTTTATTCGTTTGTCGACGTCAAGCCGACGGCGATGACGTCATTCAACTACGTTACACGCTTACATCTCGGTTTTCGGGCGTTTGCTTACCCACTCGTTAATTTCGGGTACGCTTAACACACGGTTATAAAGCTGCGCCAACGGAGGGAACTTCTCTAGTTGCTCAGGAACAGTTTTTTCACCCTTGGAAAGAAAGCTGTTACAGAAGTCAAAGAAAATGATGTCGGCATACGTCAGCTGCGGGAAAGAAACAGAAAATAATCGTTACGCTTGGCGCAGCCATTCTTGGGCGTGTGGCAAGTTACAGCAATCCAGTTATGTAGCAGCTCTCCTAACCTTAGAACCCAATTCGTTTGCTACCATAACCATAACATAATGGAAATAATGATAAACAATGTTGTCTTATTGTTTTTTGCGACCAATAAACAAGCCGGGAACTGGAGCCGAAATGCGTTCCGCGATTGTTTCTGGGATTGTTACAGGCGATGCGCATGTCAGATATCGGCCAATTTTCCCCCTGTTCCTGTCGTTGCCTTCGGACGACTTCAAAACTCGAAAAAAAACATTAAACATCTATAACTGTTCAAAATGGCCTCTTCTCTTCTATCGTACACATCTTCAAAAGACCAGCTAAAATGGCCGGGTACCAAAGAGAGTTTATTGAGCTTTCTGTCGTCCCGGTACAATTAAGTCCAAAGCAGTGGTCTTCAAGTCAAAGACAACGGGAACATGTTCGGTAATTAAAGCTAAAGAAATGACTTTCAACTTTTACGTCAGGGCTGAAAACCTTCAGATACAAGGTAAAGAAAATGCCAACCAACTAAGAGTAGAACTCGTCAATTTAGCACGCACCAATAACCTAGATGACAGCGTCGCACCCGTTACGAAGAACAAAATGGACAAGATGGCGTCGAAGCTTCCCGCTCCAGCGACGATGAAGGCGATGAAAAAAACAACACCTTGACCTATAACCATCTATACTGTCTACCTCAATAGTTCTATACCTGAAGCCTGAAGGACTTTACGTTTCTTACTCAAACACCCAAATAGCTACCATAAATGACGAACTCAAAAACATCAAGACGTTATTAAATTTTTATCGTCTGCTCAGACGATACTTCAGGACCTGTTGTCAACAAACTTCGACAAGAGAGCGACAACATAAAACGAGAATTAATTGAATTAATCCGCAACAGCTACTTGTGGATGTGGGAGAGTGGGTGGTCCGCCCCAAAAAAGGCGCGAAAAAGGTACGTCCTGTATCCTGTCACATTCCACTTTTGATCAATAAAAAATGTACCCCTTTCCCCTATTCAAACCGGACTTTTTTGGCCCTCTGAGAAGGCAGGAAAAGGACATTCATGTTAAAGGTACTAAATTTATGCAAAACGATTAGATATGCCGAATACACCTGTATCTTTACTAACAAGAAAGGATATTTGCTAGTTTTTGTAGAGCGCGCGGGGGAACACGAAGGGCAGGGGGCCCCCGCTCCTTTCTCCTCTCGTGCGCACATGCATCTTCGAAATTTCTCCCTTCGCCTTAAATTACCGGCGCCCGCTATGCAGGTTATAGGAGAACAGGCTGCCGACGCTGCCCCGTAGTTTTTTTTTCCCCAATCTTTATAGAAGACTTTGTCTTGAATCGGATGTAAACACACTTGAAGGCTTAGAGAGCGGTCAGTAACTAAACGCATTTTAATTTTTATTTCTGAATAGAAAAGTAAGATAATTATTTATTAGAATTCCAAAGCCTAATCTTCTTCCCATGCTTTGTGCATTCCTCGTATCTCACCTTTTCGCCGAGAAAGAAGTCCTTGCCTTCATTCCTGTTTTTGAGAAGGGTTTCAAATTTCTTAAGTCGGGCAGGAAGCGTCGTTCCAAAAAACTCCTTTTTAAGCTCCTCCTTTATTATTAAGGCAAAACAAATTATAGGTCAGTAAGACTAAATTCTGGGAGATACAAATGCAGGAAAGAGTGAAACCCACGGAATTGTACACGAAGCAAAACCAAAAAGTACAAGTCGAAGCTCACTATACTGACAAACCTTAGAGCTCAGTTTAGCAACGCCGACATCGACGGCGAAGGCAACGAGAACTTCCAAAATTAAAAAGTAATAGGTTTGATAAGCAAAACATCAGTTGACATTTTGACCAAGTTGACATAATCGCGACAAACTTTGAAAAAACGCAAGTCTTTGCTGCCGTTGCCGTTGTCGCTGCTAAAGCCCCCTATTATGCTCCCCACTTTTTCAAGCCACACGAATGAGCCTCTCTGTGGGTTCCTGTGGACGTCATTTTCGACCCACGTTTTCCATAACATCTGGTGGTTTTTCAAGGGTTTCTTGGAAGGGGGCGAGGGGGGGAAGAGAGAAGCAAAAAGGACGGCCTGGTACTCAGGCTTCAATCTACACTTAAGCTCTTACATTAGTCTAACTGTAGCAAATTCTAATATGGCGTCTCCAAGTCAAAGGAAGAAGCCGTGCACAGTTGCTATTTCTCTCGGTTCTTCGTCCAATAGTTTGTTCACCTCATGATTCTGTTCAAAGAACTTTTGCCCTGGTCACGAAGCGGGTAATGACTTATCATGTCAGTACATATTTTTCTGTTAAATTATCTCTGCAAACCGTTAATTGCTTTTCTGTGCCCATGAAACTAAAAAATTGAAAGAAAAAAAAAAGGGCTCGACTCGAGGTTGGCTCGTGCTTGCCTTGTAGCTCGTGGTGGACTCGGGCTCGCGTTTGGCTCGTGAAAAGATCGACCAAACTCTAGTAAGTTTATTCGGAATGACGATGTGATCGTCGCTTTAATCTCTAAGATAGTCGTTTCATCAATTGGGAGCGTCGTGACTTCAGTTTCCTCGCAAATACCCATACAGAGGCTAACGAATGCGACTATTTGAATCACTTTTAGCCAACCATTTTAAAATTTACTTCACTGCAGCTGATTAACATGTAGTCCCAATTCCCAAAGAAAAACAATTAAGAAATGCCTGTCGCTGAAGGCTGGTGTCTCGAGTAAAGCCTGACAGATAACGCGGAATACTGAAACATTGGNAAGGGTTTCTTGGAAGGGGGCGAGGGGGGGAAGAGAGAAGCAAAAAAGACGGCCTGGTACTCAGGCTTCAATCTACACTTAAGCTCTTACATTAGTCTAACTGTAGCAAATTCTAATATGGCGTCTCCAAGTCAAAGGAAGAAGCCGTGCACAGTTGCTATTTCTCTCGGTTCTTCGTCCAATAGTTTGTTCACCTCATGATTCTGTTCAAAGAACTTTTGCCCTGGTCACGAAGCGGGTAATGACTTATCATGTCAGTACATATTTTTCTGTTAAATTATCTCTGCAAACCGTTAATTGCTTTTCTGTGCCCATGAAACTAAAAAATTGAAAGAAAAAAAAAGGGCTCGACTCGAGGTTGGCTCGTGCTTGCCTTGTAGCTCGTGGTGGACTCGGGCTCGCGTTTGGCTCGTGAAAAGATCGACCAAACTCTATTAAGTTTATTCGGAATGACGATGTGATCGTCGCTTTAATCTCTAAGATAGTCGTTTCATCAATTGGGAGCGTCGTGACTTCAGTTTCCTCGCAAATACCCATACAGAGGCTAACGAATGCGACTATTTGAATCACTTTTAGCCAACCATTTTAAAATTTACTTCACTGCAGCTGATTAACATGTAGTCCCAATTCCCAAAGAAAAACAATTAAGAAATGCCTGTCGCTGAAGGCTGGTGTCTCGAGTAAAGCCTGACAGATAACGCGGAATACTGAAACATTGGAAATTAACTCTGGAATTACCTTCTTCGTTTCGTCTTTCTCAAAGTGCATCTTGATCAATGGCGGGAATAAATCAGTAACTCCATCACTGATCATATCCGCTATCGCTTCATCAAAAGGGTCAGCTGGGGACAAACCTAATTACCAAAAGTAAAAATTAAAACAAAGCTACAATGAAGGACAATCCCCTCCCTCCCCTCCTTCTTTATACCTCCACCCCTCCTCCCCACATAATCAATAATGTATGTAAGAGAAGCGGGAAGCCTGAAGCCCAAAAATTAATAACAAGGCAAGTATTTGAATGCTTTAAGATAAGAAAAGAGAAGGAAGACAAAAAGTAAATTATATATTATATTAAACAGTTATTGGATGAGGTTTTTGTGATATCCGGAATAATCAAGGTTGAGGTAAGTGTTATCACTCGAGCCGAAGGCCAAGGCTGATAATATTAACCGAGACAAAAAGAAGACCAGTGTTCACGAGAATAGTTTTGCAGATACTTTTTGGGATTTCCCAATCGAACGGTAAAAAGGAAGTCCATGAAATCTAGATTTGGATTTCTTAATTGAAATCCACCATGAGAACGGATTTCTCGGAAGTGAAATCCGTTTTCGGATCTGGCATTCGATTGCAAAATCCGAAATCCGGATTTCAAAGTCTAAATCCAGATTTCCCAATCGAACGCAACCATAATAAAACCTTTCCTGTCAGTCACCATGGTGATGTTATTTTTTGTATTGCCTCAGAGCCCTGTGATATTGTATTTATCCAAGAGTCCATAACCTGGAGAGTACAACTCCCATACTTGGCCTACGCAACAGCGTTTTCACAGATCAAGTTATATATAGCATCATTTTGAGCACTTTTTCCCGCGAAAAAGGATGTGCCGTTCTCTATAACGGCTTGGAAACTAAAATTTCGAGGACGTTTTTGGACTTTTTACATTTAGGGCATGAATTTTTCGTCATTTCAGGCCTTGGAACCTAAAAATGAGCCTAGCTAGCTGTAAAAAGGGGCAATACGGAGGCAATACGTTCTAGCCGGCATGATCACATGCTGTTTACAGAAAATTCCCTCATCCGTGTCAGGAAATTCTGTATTTTAAAGCCCCCCTTGGGCATGACTCAGCAATTGAGGACATTTCTGCTACGTTTTCAATGTTGGTTAGCATGCAAGGATTTTTCCCATGCCTATCGTCAATGATTTGCTCACTGGTAATAGAGGGGGTGGCCCCAGAGTGGTTTTGCATTGAAATTGGCATGCAACAGAATTTCGCATGCCCTGTAAGCATAATTTGAGGTTCTGT
>CALNXI010001950.1:51135-65622 GCA_942486025.1 Porites evermanni
CGAACGAAATGTCGGCATAAGTGAGCTGGAGAGGAAGAAAGAGGGAACAAAGAAACGCTTAGTACAGAGCTGAGGCTTTTTAATTTGTCTGAACAACTTTGAAAGTGTTATCAAGGTTTAATGATATCTAACGTAAAAATAATAGGCGCCCACTCTCTAATATTCGCCTCTTATCTAATAAACACACCTCCAACGCATTTAAGTTTTATTAAATGCCCCTCTCTCTTTTTTAGACAGGGGGATTTATTTGAGAGTGGCCCTTTATTTTCTCAGATCATTTACGGTAATTCATTCAGTCTCAATTTATGAACAAAAAAAATAGGATTGTGGTCGGGCAGGAATTAAACTCCGATAACATAAACGGCAGCACTGTTTTTTTTTTCCGTCTTTGATATTTGCCGGGTTTCATAACCAGTTTTCTCCACTAATTGTGTTGTCATGAAGGGGGATGGGTAAGGTTTGAGGTCAGTAGGGTCGGTCCGGCACCAGAATCCAACTGCCGAATTCTCGGCACGGCTCTGAGTTAAGGTAACTTATTTATCCTGTTTGTTTACCTTGTCTCCAAAAAAGAAGCTCTTGCCTTCTTCTCGGCTTTTGAGAATAGCTTCAAATTTGCCAAGCCGCTCAGGAAGAGTAGTCAAGAAAAACTTCGTCATTAGCTCCTTCTAAAATAGAGATATCGGAAAATACAATCAGACATTCTTAGAAAAATAACGAAAGGCGGTCGCACCTTTGTCGTCGTTGTTGTTGTTGTTGTTGTTGTTGTTGTGAGTTTCCACATACACAGCGTGCTCGCCGAATAACACGTGATAGCAGATTGGGAAACAACCAATTAACTTTCTTCTTTTTTTGGATGGCCTATCCCGTCAGAAGTTAAAATGATCAAAGCCTTACGATAGAGTCGGTTAACTAAATAAAAAACAATTTTCTTTTTAATTTTTCGATAATGTTATTGTTTCTTAAAAAGAATGGACGATTGTCGATAGAGAGGTTCCCAAATAGGGCTCTTCAATCCCGTAAACCCGTACCAAATTTCACGCAATCCAATAGTCCCGATAGTTATTTTCAACATCCCGCATCCAGCTGTGTATAGAGAGGTGACAGAGGTTAAGCATCACGTTTACTTCAAACAGCAAACGTGAATTTGTACCACGTGACTAAGTTACTGTTCATTATTTCTACACATAAATTACTAGTTTCACGCAATTTTTTATCCATAAGAATTGTTTTGAGCTGTTTCAATCTGCTGATTTTCTATTTTGAGAAATCCTCAACTTGAATCTGACGTTTGCCGTTTGCCGTATGCGTATACTTAAACTCTCTAATAATTTCAATCCAGAATCTCACCCTCGTTTTGCTTTAAAATTCCGAATGCCGAAAACCATACTGGACACCCTCGATAGAAGCTTCTTTTCCAACTACTAGTCTCGGTGTAGCTTGCACCGCGGACGAAACTAAACTCTGGTTAAGTTCGTCTGCTAAGTAGTGCGCGTGCGTAAACCAGCGTCATTTTGGCGGGAAAACGTGATTGACGTCGTCATTCTACTACAAGTTTTAGCAAGAATATCGTGGCAGCGGAAACGAGTCATAAAGTGTTGGAGGTCTTATCATTTTGCGGCTGAGAGATAACTTAACCTCCCTATCAATAAAGAAAAAAATTCCTTATTTTTTTGGTGAAAAATAAGTGCAATGAGGCTTTCCGGGGGGTCTATTATTTGGAAATACGCGAGAAAACTTTAAACCAAATCTCGTAGTCGTAGTCGTTCGCGAAACGGATTTCCGGTAATTCGTTGAGTCCGTTGGGAGCCCAGAACAAGGATCGCGTCGCTGCTTCGCAGACGTTACTAACCGAGGTTAAATTACCGCTGGGAAGCAGGCTAGTGCCAGGCTCAACTTTAAAGTTCAGCCTCTTACCCTTTTATATACCTTTTTTCGACAGAAAAGGGAACACTGTCTTAAACCTACTGACAAATGATACTCCTTACACATACCTAGTTTACAACTTTTCATCCCTGCTTTTAAAATATAAATGTACTACTGTCTTTAAATATGAATACATCACAAAACCAGGACGTTTTTTCAACTCTTTTACAACCACAAAATGCATCTTCAAGCCGTTTTGAGCCTTTTTACAGACCGAAAATACAGATTTCCCTACCCTTTCATATACTTCAAATGGTAAAACCCCGACCATTTCACATTGCTAAAGCCTTAAAAAAGGTACCCCTTTTCAGGTGGAACCTCCCCGTATAGGTCATGATAGGGAGTATCCCACCCCCAGCCAAATCATTTCGCAGATCATTAACACCATCATGGATCATATCAGCAAGTGCTTCGTCAAAACTGTCCGATGGACTCAAACCTGACAAGTAAAGTGGAACCTCGGTATAACGAACCTCTATATAACGAAGTCCCTCGGTATGGCGAACAAATTTTTGCCAGTCCCTTGGCCCTTTGTTATATCGAGGTTCCACTGTATATTTATACAAATCAGACATGAACCTTGTATATGGCCCAGCTCGCCAAGAGTCCTTCGGGGTACAGAGGGTTGTACATGTAGGTTCAATTCCTGTTGGGCACTCAGATTTTTCTTTGTCCTGTGCTCGTGACATCGTGCACGTGATCACATCATTTCTCATGTCACAAAACGTTCGAAATCAGGGTTTAAAATAGCCCCCACCAGGCTCTCAGATACTTGGGAAGTGGTGAAAACAAGGTCATTGGAAACAGGACGCGCGGGATCTAGGAAGGGGGAAGGGACGTGGCAGGGGGGCATTTCATTAGCCTGTTCCAGAACGCTGTACTCTACTATCTGAACCGCTGGAACAGGCTACCCTTTCACAAACCTAGTTAACAATATTTTATCCCTTTTGACTGCTGTAACAGCACTGTCTTAAAAAATATGAATAAATCACAAAACCAGAACAGTTTCTCGACTTTTTCACCGTTATAAAATGCATCATATCTCTAAGCCCTTTATTGACAGAAATGACAGATTTCGTGTCCCTTTTATATACTACAACGAGTGATATCCGTGAGACCCTTTCATATACCTGAGGCCTGAAAAAGGTGTCCCTTTTGGGTGGAGCCTCCCAATAGACAAGACAAGACAAGACAATGCTTTATTTGGAGTCTTATACAGTCCTGTGTACATCGACTTCATCCAAATAATTTAAAATTATAACACAAATTGCACACTAGTGGAACTAATGATCTTCTTTTCTCATAGCAGTCGAATACGTATTTTGCAATTAACTTTTGCACTGGTTTGTTCTTGCTCAGAGGGTTTATTAACAAGAGAAAAACATCATCTGGTGCCATTCTGTTTACTGATATTCTCTATCCTTTGTTTAAGTATATATTCAAATAAAGTATTTCTTTTTTTTTGATATGCAGGGCACAGAGTTAAAAAGTGTATTTCATCTTCTACGTCTTTTTTACAGATAGGACAGATCCTCTCTTCCGGTTTCTTATAAGGTCTTACATATCCACCTGTCTCTATCGCCAATTTGTGATTACTTAGACAGAGTTTAGTTAGAGTTATCCGGTGTTTGAATATAGGCCATTGTAAGGAGTACCCCTCCCATGCCGGGCTAGGTTCAAACAGTAGAATCTCTTATTATTTCACCCCATTAATACGGCCTTTCGTTCAAAATTTAGAAAATCAAGATGCCTGTGACATGTCAGTTTTATTGAACTAGTAATCTGAGCTTATGCTAATGTACTGTTTTTAGACTACAGCACACTTAAAATGCACTTGTGGCGATTTATAGCCGAATTTTAAAAGAGTTTCATGCACTGAAGGAAAATTTTAAGTAGTTTTTTCAATTACTGTACTCCATATCTATATTATTCTGGTTGTTTATTAATGAGAACAGTATGGTGAATGCGATGTACAGTGTATTTGTCATTACAGCCCTCAAGTCATGTAATTTGAGCCTGCTCCAGTAATACAGCCACTCTGTTAATATGGCCAATTTTTTTGGTTGACCGTATCAACTGGGTTCCACTGTAGTTTAAGTGTTGTATGGCCTTTCTCACTTTTAAGTGGTGCACTGGTTGGAAATCAACACACAGCTGGTAATCATGACATTTTATACATTATTCAGCTGTTTAAAATAATTAAGACTGCAGCAGATTCCAAGGCAGAATGAAAAAAAAAAAGATTTTCTTTGTCGGTTAATTATTAACAAACTCCAGCCCTACCTCTATTCAGGGGACACTTGCCACAGCTCTGAGAGTGTCCCATGAATAGAGGTTCCACCACATATCACGCTCTATTCGACCCATTTAGTCAAACTCCTACCAATTAGCCCTTGCACATGACTCTTAACTTCCCTTAAAATTAGTTTCCATACAGAATGTAGTTTTGTTTACCTCCTTTCTTGCAGATGTATTTCATAATTGCACCAGACTGTCCCAGTATTTTTCCTTCAGGAGTAATGAGAAATGGCATCTGACCAAGTGGTGATCTGCCAGCTAAAATTAACACCATAAAAAAATAAAGTTTATTTCTTTGAAAATGTACAATGGAACCCCGTTAATATGGTCACCAATGGGTCAAAAAAATTTGTTCGCATTAACAGGGTGCCCTTAGTATTGGGGCAGGCTCTAAATTTGGGTCAATGATCGCAAGTGAGACCTCTCGCCTGGGGCTATGCCATGCCGATGAGTCTTAATGAGGATGAAACAGCTGTCAATGGCTGCCACTTATATGGGGTGATATGGTAAGTTGTGTGCATGCGTAAGGTACTGGCCATCCTGCAGAGTTGGTATGGTACTTCAGCTTTTAAAAATTAATATCAGGGTGCAAAGAAAATCATTTTTAGAGCCTGCCATTCGGGCAAGCTGAAGCTAGCATTTACTAGCCCAGATGCCATTTGCAACTAGCCTCCAAAACTTTTTGACTAGCAGAATTGATTTCACAGTTCTTCTGTTATTAGAATTCCTCAAAAAACATCACTTGCCTGTTGGGCAAGTTAAATCAGAATTCACTAGACCAATAGCAAAATCCACTAGCCCTGGGCTACCTGACACTTCTTTCTTTGCACGCTGGGTATGGTTTTTGAAGGTCTTTAAAAGGGTATCATTTTTCCCAATACCAAGTAATGTGCTCCCAGGGTTTTCCTTAGATTGGGCACCTAAATTGTATGAGCTAAAAATCAAGAATGTAATATTTTATGCCAAGCTACATTAGAAACAAATTATCTGTTAAAACTGAGCTATTCCTAATAGTACCGGTATTAGGAAAGCAATTTCCCGGTAACAAAGGTTTATGACAGTTGTTATTAAAATACAGTGGAACCTCGATATAATGAAGGGTCAAGAGACTGGCAAAATTTGTTCGCTCTAACTGAGGTTTTGTTATATCGAGGTTCTTGTCCATATATTTTAATATTACTGGGGTAAATAAATCATTTGTTATACCGAGGACTTCGTTATATAGAGGTTCATTACATTGAAGTTCCACTGTAATTCTTATTTTTTCCTTTTGAATAGGGTGTCATTTTGGGGGGTTTGGGTTTTATATAGGGTATCAATTTTTGCTTGTCTCAGTCTCAATAGTGTCAGGGTAAGTACCCAGGGTGGCACACACCTATCCGAAGTTTCTGGGAGACACCCGTCACCTTTGGGTTCTCGCCCAGCTACAACGGGGTTGTCTCCCGAAGAGAAGATAACAAGACAAGCCCCTTAATAAAGTTGTTGTTGTTGGAGGTTGATTCATAATCTGGTCCCAACCTCTTACTTTTAATATGCACGTTTTCTCCTTTACTCCTTTACTTACTTGTTAAAAAATAAAGAATCATGTAAGCTTTAATAATATAATTGGGATCGTAATCGAACGAAAGTGTATAAAAGTCTATGCTGTGCAAGTGATTAATGTTGCATACAAACGACTGGAGTGTTTGTTTCAACTTCCATAAACCCTGACTAACTTACTTCTAATTTTCTTAGCTTACATGCTTTTTCCTTGGCCCATTCTTCGACGCCCAATCGAACATCTTCGAAATCAATTTTAGCAACTGCAAAAGCCCATCTGGCCATTTCTGCTCTACCACGGCCTGGGAAATAGTAAAGCTGGTAGCTAGCAGACATCTTCTTCTTTTTCTTTGAACCTTTTGGGCACCTTAAGTGGAACACTGCTTCGCCTGTCGAAAACTTGAGCTACATCTAAGATGTAGTTCGGCTAAGTTGGCCGAACTATAATGTTTGGTTTTAAAATGACTCGGCGTTTAGCTCATACCCAGGCCCCCACAGCAAGAGCTTCACTCGAGTCACGCAAGTCTCCCGGATCTCCCGGATAAGCCTAGAGACCACAGGTAGCCCAAGCTCGAAATATGAGCATCGGCGAACATCGACATTGTTGCGTGACATTCGAAATATATGGATTTGTATGGGGAAAAAACCTATCGTTTCTGTAACCTACGAAAATGAAAGGATTTCAATAAACAACAGCTTACCTTACTTGAAATGTGTGTTACGTCTCTTCTGTGTGGTCCACGGGCCGATTTATGACCGTTTTATGGGTTTTCATGTAAACGGTTTTCTCTCTGTATGAAGGTAAACCTTACCCTGCGAGCAGAGGCCCTTCGATTTTCCTAGATCCTTCCCCTTCCCGACTTATCTAGGACGATCGAAGGGCCTCTGCTCGCAGGGTAAGGTTTAGCTTTAGTATGGAGAGAAAAAGGTTGGGAGACTCCTGTTTTGTGATCATATCTCCCGGTCTCCAGATTAGGCCATCACAATAAAATGTTTCGTTTCCCATCGCCCGACCGACCCATTTTTTTGGAAAAGTAAAAAAAAAAAAATTCCAGGATCACTTGTAAAGAAGCAAGTACTTTAATTTACAAGCACATGATCTTGTCTTATTAATACCAATTGTCTTAAATTATCATCGATACTTCGTTTTTGTAGCCTTTTTAGGCATTTGATAGTCCTGTTAATATACATCTTTTACCCTCTGATTATATCTTGCAGACTAAACGTGAGATTTAATATGCAATCATGTGTTCATTTTTTTTTTTTGCCCGACCGACCGACCCACCTTCACGAGAGGGAGGGCGATGGGAAACGAAACATTTTATGGGGATGGCCTGAGTCTGAAAGCTCAAGGTTAATCACCGAAGTTTGTCATTTCTTATAGACTCGACCTTCCGACAATAAATTTCAAATATTTGGCATTAATATAACAGGGTGGCAAAGAGGTTCTATCATCCCTTCCCTATCAATTCTAAATATCTTTAAAAAGACTTGGGGGGTTGACCGCCATGTTAATTGGGGAAATTTTAACTATTGCGATTGTATTGCAAGAGGCCACATGGATATTACGATAGTTCTACGATAGTAGAGGTACTATTGCAATTGCAGGGGCGGATATGGGGGGAGGGTGCAGGGGATGCGCACCCCCCCCCCCCCCCCCCNAAAAAACAAAACAAAAACTATGTGGTTTATTGGTGTTGAAGTAGAGCAAGAGACGAGTGCACCCCCTCCTAAAAAAAATCCTGGATCCGCCCCTGAATTGTATTAGGATAGTTTTGAGGAATGATCTGTTTTTGCTTCATGCCTCTTATACTTTAAGAGATAGCTATGAAGCAGTGGTCATATAATACTGGTACTATGCTGTTCAAAAATCAAGACGCTAAAACATCCTAGGAGCAGCAGGGCGGTAGATTGTTTTTAGTTTCTTTTTTACGGTTATTGTCACCTTAAGAATCAAAGATGGGTTAAAAAGGTGCCTTTATTTTCAAAAGAAGTCAAAATGTTAGAAGTATAGAAACTATCGATAGTTGGCTACACTATCGCGATTTTTATCGATGTTTCATTTTTGCTATCGATCCATCGCTATCGCAGCGTTAATATCGTGATTTTGTCGATAGTTCAATGATATTCCCTAGTCCCTAGGCGTCATTATTTCGCGCGTCAAAAGCGTTTCGGGTCGCGTGGCCCAAGCGAAGATGTGAGTGCAGAGACTAGGCAAAGTTCGATGAGCCTTAGAACGCAGTGGGAGCCTCTAAGGAAGAGGGAAAGCCCCAGGGGCGATACTGCGGATTTCAAGTGACGGGAATATTATCGAATGGGGGCAAAAATGAAAACGCCAAATAAACCCTGGACCATTTCCAATATATCTTCATTCTATCACGTCTTAACTTCCTGCAATAACCACTTGAAGGAAAAGTATTGAGTACTCCTGGCGAAAAAGTCTCATATTTGACCATGGAAGGAAGGAAGGATATTCACACCACAGAATCTCATACTTGAAAAATAAAACGACGCAATATATGTCTCTAAAATTGGCTCTGGGAGAAAGGGAATGGAATGATTCACGCAATTTTCGCAAATCGGCGAGCATTGATGTCCAACCTTATGCAGACTTTATATGGAAATTGAACGCTATTCTTTTAGACATTATGATGATTTATCTCCTAGGAAGAGATTCAAGAACGAACATTCTTGAATACAGTTATTACCATAGGGTTGTTGACTGTTGTTGACACACGGAACTCGCTGCCACGGAACACATCTGTAGGGCAACAAGCGTAAATTCTTGTAAAGTAGTGGTTAAGACATTTTTTTATCAATGAGAACATTCTTTGTTTGTTTTGTGTGCAGTATTTATCTATTCCTACTATTCTTCCATTATTATTATTTATTAACAATTTACTAATGAATATTTGTATCACTTTTAGAGTTAAATTGTAGTTATTTTTCGAGTCATTTCTTTAACATGGGGTCGAGGACCCTGTTGCCTTTCATCCCTTAGCTTTTGTTTCTTCTTCCTTATTATTGTAAGCCATAAATTATTATAAATAAATAAATAATATAAATAAATAGGTAATTTTCATTTTTATGGTCTTCTTGGAGAGAAAGTCACAAGAAGCACTTTTCATTTCCAAAACTTGGTCACTTGGCCAGTGGATTTAGGGTCACGTGGTCCGAGCGTCTCGGATACGTCATTGAAATGCACTGACTGAGAAGGCCTGGGAAGACGCGGTACAGGGGCTAGGCCTGGCCAATTATCGATTGTAATTGATGATAGGCACATCATTAGATCGTTATAAACCATGTCCGCCTTCCATTCAACGAAAAAACTCCGGTTTGAAATTTCGAAAATTCCACGTGCCCAGTGGAACGGTAGATTCCGGTTGCACAGACCCGACCCAAGCCACCGCGCGTCTGATTATTGTTCTTGTAAGCAGGATACAAAAGAGCGGTACTGGGGACAACAATTTTGTCCAATGTAAAGGGACAAAGGTGATCCCAAATATTCCGGTCAGACAGAACTGAAATGGTTCTTTCCATTTGATTTCTAACCGAAATTTCCGGAATTTTGGGCTGAATGGAAAGCGCCCCATATTTCCTTCAATAACAGCAATTCTCACATTATATAAGCTGACTTTATTTGTATCGTTTGTTATTATCATAATAAGTTTACACGTGCTACATGCATCGTATCGATTGCGGTCTCAGATCTCGGAATCGGGACGTTTCTCGACCCAGGTCTTTATTTCAGGCACGGTCAACACACGGTCGATATAAGCAACCAACAGAGGACACTTGCCGATTATCTCATCGATATCTGGCATGGGATTACCTTTAGCTTTCTGGTTGTCTATGCTAACCTTTAAGCCGTTAGCGAATTCAACGAACGAAATGTCGGCATAGGTGAGCTGGAGAGGAAGAAAGAGGGAACAAAGAAGCGCTTAGTACAGAGATGAGGCTTTTTAATTTGTCTGAACAACTTTGAAAATGTTATCAAGGTTTAATGATAACTACCGTTAATGATCTTATAGCCACCCACTTTCTAATAGATGCCTCTTATCCAATATACACCCCTCCAAAGCATTTAAGTTTTGTCAAATGCCCCTCTCCAACAAACGGTCCCTGTCTAATAAACATTCCACTCCCGATAAAAATTTCTCCAAAATACTAGCAAAATTAATGGCGAAATATATAGAGCAAAATCGTTCAAATTTTTTACGTCCTTGCTTGATCAAAAATGGTTGCGCATTACATCTCGTTCAATGTTAACTTCAAAGTAACCAGCGCTCTTTAATCTTCTTGATCTCTTTGCTCAGTATGTCAGCAATTTTCTTGCAGCACTGATAAAATGCGCAGCGGTGTTAACGAGTGTCAAAAGATGGAAGGACTGGAGTTTTGCCGAAAGCAAACCGTATCAGCTTTGTCTAGTTCGTTACAGGAACAAGAATAAACGCCTGTCTCTTTTAAACGTCTCCTATCTATCAAACGCACCCACTTTCTTGGACCCCTTAAATTAAATTGATCTATCAGATCGTTTACGGTATTTTCTTTTTTACAACGAAGTCCATAACTATGACTCTAGATATGACACTTTTCAACTTTCTTCTGTAGAACTAACTTTAATTTCTAAATCTTAATGGGTTCTTCCATGGCTTAAGGCAACGAAAATGGTCTGTTTTTACAAAATGGCATCGCTCAAATTAAAATTCTCTAATGACAAGTGATTTCTACTCGACCTTCTGAC
Source organism: Porites evermanni (assembly GCA_942486025.1). Taxonomy (NCBI): domain Eukaryota; kingdom Metazoa; phylum Cnidaria; class Anthozoa; order Scleractinia; family Poritidae; genus Porites; species Porites evermanni. The sequence goes on from CALNXI010001950.1 coordinate 61,640, forward strand.
TTTTACCATCATAGTAAATTAAATGGAATGGTTTTAAAGCCCAAAAAAGTTCTTTGATATCTGTCCTTTTTTTTTAGGTTTTTTGGACTTGACGGTGCACAAAGTTCAATAGCATTCCTATCATTTTATGATCTTATCGACCAATAAAAACGTCGCATGAAGCCCCGTCCAGCAGTCCGGGACAAGAAGATTTTCTTGCTGGACAACTTGTAAAAAACAGTTGCCCAATGAGCAAAGGTCTCGGAAAGTCATCCTCTAACAAAATCATTCATTAAGACGAGCAAGAAGTGGCGCCGGCGAAGCAAAATGTGAAAACTGTTTGCCCAAAGGACAAGCTGGAATAGACCTTTTTACCGATGCGGCGACCATATTGAATTTATTAGATTTAAGGGATGCCCACTGCGGGCATGAGCATGATCCGATGTACTCGCTCAGTATTTACGCGCGCGGGCCAATTTTGCTTTAAGTTTTCGTAAAAAAACATTGTAATTGGAAAAAAAGATCGTTGTACCGTGTTTGGATGTAATAATGATCGCCTTTTTTCCGAGAAATATACAGTGAAGTTCTCTTTTTGCCCAAAATGCGTGCGTAAATACTAGGGAAGTGCCCCCTGAGCATCCCATAATACTCCTTAAATCTAATAAATTCCGCCGTATTGGTACAAAAGGGTCTATTCAAGTTTCTTTTTTCCGACTTTCATAATCAGTTTCCTCCACTGACGATGTTGTCATGAATGGGTTGTGAGGGGGAATGGGTGAGGGTTTGGGGTCAGTGGGGTGGGTCCGGCGGCAGAATGGAACTGCCAAATTCTCGGCACGGCTCTGAGTTAAGGTTACTTATTTATCCTGTTTATTTACCTTGTCTCCACAAAAGAAGCCCTTGCCTTCATCTCGGCTTTTGAGAATGGCTTCAAATTGGCCAAGCCGCTCAGGAAGAGTAGTCAAGAAAAACTTCGTCATAAGCTCTATCTAAAATAGAGATAAATATAAAATGAGTTTCCACATGCACGGCGCGCGCGCCGGTTTTTAATTTTCTTTCTTCTTTTTTTAAATGGAAGTGGGGGTTGGAGGGGGGAGGGTGGTGGGCGTTCACTGGCCTACCCCGTCAGAAGTTAAAATAGCTAGAGTCGGGTAACTCATTTAAGACAAATTACTTTTAAGTTTTCGACCATGTTTCTAAAAAAGAATGGACGAGTTTTTATCTCGAGCCTTATCTCGCGCAATCCCGCAATCCCGAGGGTTATTTTCAACATCCCGCATCCCGCGCGTACTTTCAATTCCGAGTCTCGCCATAGTTTTTCTATGAATTCCGAATTCCGGCTTTCATGTAAGGCAAATTCCGTTTGCCCAAAAAAACCTATTAACCATCCTAGATAGAGGCTATTTTTCTAACTACTAGTGCCAGCTGGGAAGTGCTAATCAACTACGTTCAACCCCTTACCCTTTCATCCACCATTTTTGACAAAAAAGAAGACCCCTTTCTTAAACCTTTTATTGACAAATGGCACACCTTTCACACACTTAGTTTAGACCTTTGCATCCCGGCTTTTAACTGCTGTAAATGCAATGTCTTTCAAATATAAATAAACAAAAAAAACCAGAACGTTTTCTTGACTTTTTCCTCAGCCATGAAATGCATCTCTAAGCCCTTTTGAGCCCTTTTATAGACCAATAATAGAGATTTCCCTACACCTTTCATATACTTGAAAGAGTAAAATTCCTTACTTTTTCACTGAGCTCATAACCCGGAGTGAGCAACTCCCAAACTAGGCCTTTACGGCGTTCTTACGGACCAGTTTATTTTTAGACACATTTTAGGGCACTTTTTCCCGCGAAAATAGAATCTCCAGCATGTCTATGAGCACATTCGAAGTATAAGATATCAAAAAGGAACACTAATTAAAAGACAACAAATTTAATTTTTAGGTCTGTAGGTTTTACTGACTGGTTTGTGGAATTTATAAGATTCGAAATTCGCGCCAAACCGTTCTAAAAATAACCTGGTCTGTGACAACGCCGTGACACGAGCGCATGGAAGTTGCTCGCTGCCGGTTATGGGCTCCTGATGGCTGAAGCCCCCCAAAAGTACCCATTTCGGGTGGAACATCCCGCCCCGGGGATACTAGTCAAGCTGTGGAATCATACCTTTTTTGTCTCATCTTTCTCATGGTGTCCTTTGCTCAAATCATTTCGCAAATCATAAACACCATCATGGATCATATCAGCAAGTGCTTCGTCAAAACTGTCCGATGGACTCACACCTGACAAGTATATTAAAAAATGGTTTGAAATCAGGATTTGAAAACAAGAGCAACGTAGCAAGGACAGCCGTTTGGCCAAACTTCCCCCCCACCTCTTCCATAGTTACAGTCCCAGAAGTCTTTGCGAAAGTTAACTCGGGCCCAGTTTCTTGCTCGTTTCTAAATNTCTTGTTTCTAAAGCAGCCACGTCCCCGCCCACCGCTGCCACCGCCGGCCCCCGGGGTGTGATAATAATGTGTTTTGCTTTTTTTAGGTCCCCCCCGCGCAACTGTCCGCGGGGGGGGGCGGGGGGGGGGGGGGGGGGGGGGGGGGAATCGACCAATATTGGGATATAGTTGAGCCGCTGAGAGGGTTTGAAACCTTGACCCTGTTTGGGACAAAAAAATCCTAAAATACATCCCGGATTCAGGACAACACCCTCAATTTTAATACCCTGTTTAGGACAAAGGACAAAACGCACGCCGTCTTGTTTTAAAGCCATTTATGGGCAATTGCTATAGAGCATTTGTCTGCGAAATTCATCTAGGAATCGTTTTGGTCAGTGACTGGACTTAAACCACGAAATTTCGTAAAATTTGTTCGCTAAAGATTGAAAAATTGTTTTTTTTTTCTGTTTTGGCACGCAAACCTGCGAATGGTAAACACATGTTACATGTAGATTATAATTCATTGCGGAATTAATTGCGCGTAATGTAGCTAGTTCTCAGGCTGACCGTGATCTACGCAAGTGATAGTCTTTCTTCAAGGGTAATAGGCTGTTACGTAAAGAAGCTCCCAAAATGATCAATTACAGCATTAGCAAAAACTCCAACACCTTATTTTAAAGAGGGAAGGAAGGTTTTACCAAGAGGTGCTATTATAATCTCTTGGTTGTAAACGGTCGTGAACAAACAAGAAGGTGGTTTAAAGGGTATTTTCGTGGGTCAAGATTGGCCCTATTTTTTTGTCGTGAAATGTGTAATGGCTATTTTAATGGCTATTTTTTTTCTCGTGAATCATGATTTTGCAAGATTATTTACTAATAGCCCTTCAGACGAGATTCTCATAATGCCCGTTATTTTTGTGAATTGTGAAAGGACCGCTTTATTTCCCGAGAAACGTGATCGAGACCCCATCTTCACCCCCAACAAACAGCAACGTAAAGTGCATAAATCATGCTCTATTCTATCCGATTAGTCAAACCCCTTCCAGGGGTGTGGCCAGGTTTTCGACTAGTTGTAGTTCTTGCTGACTTTCATTTCCACATATCCTGAAAATTGCACGCACAACTAGTACGCACTGACCTCACCAACACTTTCAGCTCTTAAGCTTTTTAGCTCATCCCAACAACTTATAATTTATCACAAGCAGCAGAGTGATCAAACCAATTATTTGTAGGCCCGGGCCTACAGGTCTTTCGGCTGGCTACGCCCCCGCTTCCCAACAAAACCTTACACATGACTCCTAAATTTCCTTAACTCAATTTACCTCCTTTCTTGCAGATGTATTTCATAATCGCACCAGACTGAGCAACAACGTTTCCTTCAGGAGTCACAAGAAATGGCATCTGACCAAAAGGTGCTCTGCCAGCTAAAATTAATAGCAAAAAATCCTCGTTCCTTTAAAACATTTGATGTTTCTGTTTTTCCAGCAAATTTGGGTTAACAATAATTATGCTATGGGTGCAGGCCATTTAACCCCCCCAGGGGGTGGGGGGGGGGGGTGAAGAGTAGATGTACCATAT
>CALNXI010001950.1:65814-78390 GCA_942486025.1 Porites evermanni
AATTAAAAACAAAAATCCCTCGTTCCTTTTAAAATTTTTAGTTTTCTTTTTTTCCCACAAATTTGGGTAAAAAAAAATTATGCGATGGGGGCAAGCCATTTAACCCCCCCAGGGGGAGGGGGGGGGGGGAGAAGAGTGACCGCCACATATTTATACAGAGAGGCCCCATCCTGAGGTCTGACCCCTACCCTTTTATACACCATTTCTGGCAGAAAAGGTACCCATCCCTTTCTACTGCAGTAAATGCACCAGTGTCTTTCAAATATGAATAAATCTCAAAAACAGGAAGTTCAGTGATTTCTCGATTTTTCACAGCCTCAAAATGTTTTATCTGTGGCCCTTTTGGCCCTTTTTACAGTCCAAAGTGACAGATTTCTCTACCCTTTCATATACTTCAACTAGTGAAATCCTTCCCCTTTCATATACCTGGTCCCTGAAAAAGGTACCCCTTTCGAGCGGAGCAACCCAGTAGAGGCCATTGTAGGGCACAGTGGGGGTGAGATTTGGGATTGAGAGTATCCAGAAGATGCAGTAGTTTCAAAAAGTATTTTAATCAGTACTGCTGTGATTCTTGTTTTGAAACACTATATTTGTTAGTTTGGTTAAAATAAAGTTCTATATAAAGCTCAGGGCTTATGAGCGGAAGTTTTAGACCGTACTTCAACAATCCAAAAAAAGAAAAAAATGTATAATATCACTGTCAGGTATCCAAAAGTATTAGTAGAGCAATTTCAAAGGCCCTTGTATATTAGTCTATTAAAATGCCCAGCCAATACACTGAGCAGTGTAATGATTAACTGCCCTGCATGAGTGGCCATAATTAAGGGATCAAAATTCAATGATTCACACAATACAGGTTGTATTCATTGTCATTTCACAATAACTTAATAGACGTCAGTGATCATTAGCAACCATTCAATATTTCTGTAAATTATTGTAGATTTCTTAACTTCCAGGTCAACCTTATGATTCGAAAGAATTCTTGGCCATACATGTATAAACCAGTCTAGTTCAGGGCCAACTAACGTGAAGACAAAAGACTAAATAAAATATATTCTAAGTCATGTTGGAATATGAGGTGCATTGTGATATTTGATCTCGAGGAAATGGAGCATGAAAACTCAGAAAGCATGACAAAGCAGTTTGTTTCAGCTGACAGCTCATGGAACTAGCTTTACAAATCACGAAATCGTACTCATTTAAGGGCCTGTTTATGTGCTGTGAGCAAGCCTAGTTAGCCAGGCTGGCCTATTCAAGCCTAATGCTTCCTTAAAAAAACTATAACTTTATGTTTATATGAGAAGGTGGGCTGGCCCACCTTGCCAAGATCCCAGTTGCTCTAGCCGAGATCTTGGCAAGTGGTCCAGCCAGTGCCTCGACCTTATATAAACACAACGGAAATTTTAATAGGATACAAGGTATGAGCCGAGGCAGCTTATATCATCTTAAAATTGTTGCTGTGTTTATATGAGCGGGCAGGCTGGCCAACTTGTAGGGGTATAGAATGGTTTCTCGAAAAAAGTGGGTCTTGGAAAATTTTGGCCCGATCTCAAAATCTCGGAAACGTTTGTGACAGGTTTTGAAGTCTCATTTTTTGCCTCTCAGAGGCTCAAATTCTGTACATCTCCCCCTCGAATTTCGCAGTCTCGCAGTCTCTATACCCCTACTTGCTGACATTTCGGCTTGAGAAAAGGCAAAGGCGGGCTGACTCATCTTGCCAAGATCCCAGTTGTTGGAACAAAGATTTCGGCAAGCAGGCTAGCCTGCCTCCTCATATATATGCTTGACTAAAACTTTAAGAGGAAACAAGGCATGAACCGAGGCACTCTGGTACAGCACCTCACCTCATATGTAACAGGCCCTAGGAGTGCACAAAGATTCGTGTAGAGTTCTCGCCTTGCTACGTATTAAATGTCACGAAACAAAGGAGTTTCTCTGGAAGAGAAGATGGAAACAAGAATCGCCCATTAAAAAGTTGTTGGAGGTCAATTCATCTCAAGCTTTATGAAAGTTTCAATCTAACCTTCAACTGACAAGCTTTTACCGTTATAACCATGCATTCTTCTTTCTTGAAAATCGAACGCAAGCTTATAAGGTGTACCAGTTTTATTCAACAACAACAACAACAGTTTATTCAAGTGCACGCCGTGCAAGATCAGTCACGAAACTGAAACTTAGGTTATATACACAAGACTGCGGTGTTCGCTTCAACTTCCATAAAGCTTTAGAAAACTTTTCGAATGAAATTCACTAATTGATTCTAAATTTTGCACTTACACGCTTTTTCCTTGGCCCATTCTTCGCTACTCAATCGAACATCTTCGAAGTCAATTTTAGCAGCTGCAAAAGCCCATCGCGCCATTTCTGCTCTACCACGGATTGGAAAATAGTAAAGCTGGTAACCAGACATCTTTGACTTCTCGCTCTTTTTTTTTTTCTCCTTAATTAGGACTGCACAGTTCGAGTTCCAGGGCACCACTTAGCTCGTTGAACATTTTATCAAGCTTATGTTTTTACATGACTCAGCGTTTAGCTCATGCCCAGGCTCTGGACAGCCATCGCGGTCACTCTAAGTCACGCAAGCAATGTCCTGTGGAACTCTACATACACGGGGGAAGAGTGTCACGGTGATGTGTGTGTGGGCTGAAAAGACAGTCTGAGAAAAGCTGACAGGAAGCCCAGAGGGGTACTACGAATTTCAAGTGACGGGAATAATGGAAGGATTTTTTTTGGGTATGAAATCGCACAGGTAGCCCAAACTCTGTGGGAGTTGGTTGGCCTTTTAATTTATAAGAGAATGTATGAAAATAAACAAAATTCGTCCTAAGTTCTATTTTTTGACAAAAATAGAGATATTAATGACTTACCTTGTGTTTTTGTTTTATTATTTACTGTCGGCTTCGCCTCTAGAGCTATTTGGAAGCCGTTTTATCGAGGCGTAAGGGGTTGGACCTCGGGGAGGGGCCTGAGGCTGCGTGCAAGCGGGCCCTGATTCCCAACATTGTTGCGCAAACAATGTTGAGAGTTGTTGCGTGTGTGTTGGCAGTGGTGTGCAAACGGATGCAACAACTCCCAAGAAGAGTTTAACTAGAAAGAGCGCTTTTGAAGTTTTCCTCCAATAATATATTTTGGGGTACATCATTTCTTTTTAGGAAGACTGAGATAATTATGACTGACTGAAGAAACTATTCTACATTAAAGCCAGTCACGTCAAATATTATAAACATTATAACAGTTATTATAAATTACGCACAAATTCGACAAAACATAGTTTATAACAACCAGTAACCAGTAAATCACAAATAATATTTATTCTATGCTCCTGTTCTAACTTTATTTGTCACAGTTGTGCCCACGTTCATATCCCATAAGTAGAGCGAATTTCGCATGACCTTGAAAAATGGTTTCGGTAAGTGTTCGTTATTTGTTTTATCAGCCAATGGATGAAAAGATCAAAACATGGGCTCTTTGTTTTCCCGCCAAAAAATCCTAATATGGAGAAGGATGACGTCAAAGCGAAGTATCGATTGATTTCTAGAAAGTTCTAGCGTTAGCTTAACTAACCAAAGACCAAACACGTTTGTATCCGTTCGATAAACCAATCAAATCGCTCTATTTCCGTTCGTTTGTTGTTTCTGTATTGTTCGCGAGTTTTCATTTCAAGGTCATACGAAAATCGCTNTTCTACATTAAAGCCAGTCACGTCAAATATTATAAACATTATAACAGTTATTATAAATTACGCACAAATTCGAAAAAACATAGTTTATAACAACCAGTAACCAGTAAATAACAAATAATATTTATTCTATGCTCCTGTTCTAACTTTATTTGTCACAGTTGTGCCCACGTTCATATCCCATAAGTAGAGCGAATTTCGCATGACCTTGAAAAATGGTTTCGGTAAGTGTTCGTTATTTGTTTTATCAGCCAATGGATGAAAAGATCAAAACATGGGCTCTTTGTTTTCCCGCCAAAAAATCCTAATATGGAGAAGGATGACGTCAAAGCGAAGTATCGATTGATTTCTAGAAAGTTCTAGCGTTAGCTTAACTAACCAAAGACCAAACACGTTTGTATCCGTTCGATAAACCAATCAAATCGCTCTATTTCCGTTCGTTTGTTGTTTCTGTATTGTTCGCGAGTTTTCATTTCAAGGTCATACGAAAATCGCTCTATCACATAGGTAAGAGGCTTATACGTCGGATGCAGGTCGTTTTTCCACCCAAGCCTTTATTTCAGGCACGTTCAACACACGCTTGTAATGCCCATCTAACAGAGGAAATTTCTTGAATAACTCTTCCAGGTCTGGTGCTGGTTTACCATCATCTTTCTGTTTTTTCACCATCAAACTGAAGCTGTTAATGAATTCAACGAACGAAATGTCGGCATAGCTGAGCTGCAGAAAAAAAGAAAAGAGAATTGAAGTATTCGCTTAGCACAGAGTTCTTTTTGTTTTGTTTTGTTTTGTTTTTTTTTTTAAATAACTTACAGTGAACAAGGCCGAATGAAAAACTGTAGCAAGTCGACCCATGAAAAGGAATCCGAGAACATTTTGCTGTTGGAATCTGGAATACAGCTCAAGGAATCCGGAATCCCACCAACGATTGGAATCCGGACAAAGACTGTCATCCAAAACCTGGAATCCAGAATCCACGGCGTGGAATCCAGAATCCAAGACTGTCTTGGATTCCTTTACGTATATGGGGCAATGCAGGAAAACAAGACTGAAAGAAGGCGTGTCACTTTTCCCAACAGGCCTCCAGCCTAGGCCTCCTGGTTACCAGTCCAGAAACTCTAACACTGAGCAACAGGAGACTCGTGGGAGCCAGGGAACATAATTAACATGGAAAAGAATGGAGAGGAGAAGTCGTTTTTCTCCCACATGCTTACTTACTTTGGCTCCGAGAAAGAACCCTTTGCCTTCGTCCTTACTTTTGAGAAGAGCTTCATATTTCTCAAGTCGGACAGGAAGAGTTGTTTCCAAAAACTCCTTCATTTTCGTCTCCTTAAATAAAGATAATGGTTAAGTACGTAGAAAATGATTAGATCTTACGACATTTTGCCAGTTATTATGATCAAAGTATCCACTGTGAAATGTTTGAACCCATGAGTCATTTCATAAGTGGGTGAAGCATGATCATCCGGGTGATCGTAGTCCTGAATATGATTGTTGTTGACAGCACTGGCGTTTCGACAATCTGTGCGGTAGTCAGTTATCTTCAGAGTCAAAGTGATTTGTATCATATTCTCAACGACTGTTATCTCATGTTACGATAGGGGTAGCCAGTATGTCACGCCATGTCTACAACAGTCCCACTTTGTATGGTGCCTGCTCTCCCGGCCTCTTCACCTTATGATTGGTGCGTACTATGAAACGTTCTTCACTTTTTTTCAAAACAAATAAATTAATTAATTAATAATAAGAAAACTGATAATAAGTAAAAATAATAATACTAAAAACCGACCAAGAACAAATTACATCTTGATAAGTATTTTATTTACAAAGAAAAAGAAAAAGGGAAAAATGTTACCATCGTCTGAATGAAATACAAATCACCTAAATCACCCAACCCCTTAAGTTTTTCTTCTTTCTGGTGTGGTTTCCGAGCCGATTCATGGCCATTTAATGGCTTTTATTAAAACTGGTTTGCTAGCCTGCGTTGCAAGCATTTCCGCTCGAGTTATACAGGGTGCAGAGGGGTTATTTGTGTCCTTGATTGCAGTTAAATTTTCAGCTAATAGCGCGCGCGATTCGCCTTTGTTTACTGTAGAATAGAATATGACCGATCAAATCGTCATGGGATATTGTTACGGACCTGGTAAAATCTTATCCAGTGCTCGGTGGGAAAGAACGTCGCCCGAAGGTCAACGCATTCAGCTTTCCGAGCGAGGCACGAAGTGCCGAGTAAAAATAATGGGTGAAAGCCAGAACGAGAGCAATAACTCGAGCGGAAACGCTTCAGGATAGTGCTACGCAGGCGGCTGGTTTGCTATCTTTATAATCCTTTCACCTGTACTTAAACCCGTTTGAAAAAAGTGATTTATATTTCTGTCAACGAGAGTGGACGGTTATAGGCTACTTTTCTAGCTACACGTTAAGTCAATCGTACCTTTGCCGCTTCATCCTTCTCAAAGTGTGTTCTGAGCCAGAGATCACGCAAATCAGAAGCTCCATCATGGATCATGTCAGCAACTGCTTCGTCAAAACTGTCACTTGGAGACAAACCTGACAAGTTTATCAGAAATGGTCGGAAATCAGGGTTTGGAAACGCGAGTATCAAGTACAGCAGAAGCCCCGGTCTACGGTCACCCGCTTAACAGAGAGGAGAAGGGTGCTATGCACATGTGTGTTCCTAAGCTGAATTTCAAATACGGTCGTTGCGCGTTTGAGGAGTAGGCAATGTCCCTGTTGGTATTCAACCCATCTTTAAATACCGTAAAATTCCGAAAATAATAAGCCTCTCCATGTATAAGCCCCTCCAAATATAAGCCCCTCCAATCCGGTAACGCAAAAAACCCTCAGTTAAATCGCCCTTCCGATATAAGCCCCCCTGGGGCTTGTACTTGAAAAATTGCCCTCAAAAACAAAGTGAAACAAAGCAAAAACGGTAAGTTTACTACCAACTATGAGGCTAACCCAATCGATTTTGAAACGCAAATTTCCCTCCGTACATAAGCCCCTCCGTACATAAACCCCTCCAAAAATAAGCCCCTCAAAAAGGGCCTTTGAAAAATGTAAGCCCTGGGGCTTGTTTTCGGAATTTTGCAGCATGCCGTTTGTCGCCAATTCATCTATTTTATGCACTGTTTCAAGGCCATGTCGCTTGTCAGGATTTTACCCTAACAGGGACTAACTGCAGCTGGGATGCGTTAAGCCGGAACAAACAAAAAAATTGCACACTGGATACATCCAGCTCTTTCTGCCCCTTAAGACAAAGCTCCACTACCGATGTTAGTTTTGATACCTGCTTTCTTCCAAATGTATTTCATAATGGCACCAGATTGTGCCAGGATTTTTCCTTCAGGAGTCACGAGAAATGGCATCTGACCAAGTGGTGGTCTGCCAGCTGAAAACAACAACAATTAACGACCAATCAGTTAATCAAACAATCAATCAAATACCTCAGTTAACTTCGAATTAGATGATAGCAAAATTGCTAATATCTCCACAGGCATCCCAAGCTTGTTACGAGGGGTAACGCAATAAAGCCAAAAAGTTGACTAAACTGATCAATAAATTCACACTGAAACACCCAGAAATACATCAGAGGTAAACCTTCTTTATTTGGTTTATTGGGAAGTTTCCCTGATTGTGCGGTCTACCTCTCACGCAGCACGCATCATTCATCTTATGAGCTATGGGTAGGTCAGAGGTTCTATTCATTGTTATTTTATAGTGGGTTTATACCTCATATCAAAGGGGCAAACACTTAATATTTGCCTTATTTCAGCTTATTTACTGTCACTTTCTCTGAGAACAAGTGAACTACACAATTTATAGGAATTTTAAGCTTACAAACAGTTAGCCGTTCGTGGAGGAGGAACGCGTGACGAACCCCTAAGAACGTCTGCGTGGGAGGCTAACAAGCAGTTAAATGCTGACTCACTTCAAGACAAAAGACCAATTTATATTACGTCATTGTGCATTAAGGTATATTCTGATATTTGATCGTGAGTAATGTATATGAAGCATAACCACTCGGCAAGCATGACAAAGCAGTTTGTTTCAGATGCGCGAGGAAGCATGACGTCAAGTGAAAGAATAGTCAACTCGACCTAATTAAATATGCACAGGCCAGCCACATAATTTTTATAATCATGATATGGCGACATTTGTCACGAAACAAAGTGACCTCTCCACCAAGGAAAAGAAAGAAACAAGACTGTTCAATACTACGTTTATCAAAAGGTACAAAACGAAAACCACATCTTGCAATCGAACGAATAACGATCACTGTCACGAAACCGATAAAATTATTGTCTGCACAGCACGCGACGGTGCATGCAGTGTTCGCTTCATTTTCCATAACTTTTAATTCATTGTCACTGAGAACTCGACCAAATTCAGAAAACAACCAACTTGTTCTTATGTTCTACTTACACTCTTTTTCCTTGCGCCATTCTTCTCCAAAATTCAATCGAATGTCTTCGAAATCAATTTTAGCAGCTGCAAATGCCCATCTGTCTATTTCTCCTTTAGCACGGGCTGGAAAATAGTAAAGCTTGTAACATGACATATTTGGTCTTTTTCTTTTTCTTCTTCTTACTGTTAAGCACACCTGCACCACGACCCAGACGACCCCCTACCTGTGGTTTGACTCTGTGTGAATGATACGGTTTATATAGGCAGACGCCCCCGATATGACTCAGCCATTTAACTTTGTTCTCAGGCTTCTGACGTCCATGAACGCGGTTGTCACGTCACAGCAAGTCACGCAAGTATAACGGCAGAAAATTATAGGAGATAAAAAACAAGGATAAAGCCATTTTTCTTCTATTGCCTTTATTAGATTTGTCAATACCCTGGATGCCAGACGTTTTTTATCAAACTGTCAGCACGCCTTACTTTATCAAATGTGTTTCGACAGCAGACNATCATGATATGGCGACATTTGTCACGAAACAAAGTGACCTCTCCACCAAGGAAAAGAAAGAAACAAGACTGTTCAATACTACGTTTATCAAAAGGTACAAAACGAAAACCACATCTTGCAATCGAACGAATAACGATCACTGTCACGAAACCGATAAAATTATTGTCTGCACAGCACGCGACGGTGCATGCAGTGTTCGCTTCATTTTCCATAACTTTTAATTCATTGTCACTGAGAACTCGACCAAATTCAGAAAACAACCAACTTGTTCTTATGTTCTACTTACACTCTTTTTCCTTGCGCCATTCTTCTCCAAAATTCAATCGAATGTCTTCGAAATCAATTTTAGCAGCTGCAAATGCCCATCTGTCTATTTCTCCTTTAGCACGGGCTGGAAAATAGTAAAGCTTGTAACATGACATATTTGGTCTTTTTCTTTTTCTTCTTCTTACTGTTAAGCACACCTGCACCACGACCCAGACGACCCCCTACCTGTGGTTTGACTCTGTGTGAATGATACGGTTTATATAGGCAGACGCCCCCGATATGACTCAGCCATTTAACTTTGTTCTCAGGCTTCTGACGTCCATGAACGCGGTTGTCACGTCACAGCAAGTCACGCAAGTATAACGGCAGAAAATTATAGGAGATAAAAAACAAGGATAAAGCCATTTTTCTTCTATTGCCTTTATTAGATTTGTCAATACCCTGGATGCCAGACGTTTTTTATCAAACTGTCAGCACGCCTTACTTTATCAAATGTGTTTCGACAGCAGACCCCTGGAGCCAAGGTAGTTTATCTAAGGATCCCTATGACGATCAAACGTGACGGTTCAATACTGTAAGTAGACACATCATGACTAAGCAATTTGTTTCAGCCGTTTAACCCGCCTCTCTCCTACGCGCAGGTAGATATGAAGCGAAAAAAGAGATACGATGCGTGATGCGGAAGGGGAAGGCTACTTTTGCTCATACCATTCCCCCCCCCCCACCACCACCACCCCTCCCCCCGCAATCTCCCAACTCCTTCGGTGAGCTCAGTTTTTCACTTTTTCTTTTCTTGTACGAGGGAAGCACGTACTGTGCGATTCACCTAAAGGATTGGGGGAAGTTATAAATTTTCCAGTCTAGAGGAATATTAATTTACTTAGTCTTCACTTGTCAGTAATTTTAATCAAGTTCACACTACCATACTCACTCAAAAACAAACTTATCACCCAGACACTCCCACAACAGTAGCTTAGTTTTCACTAGGCACACCAAACGCTTTTCCAGGCTACAGGAATACTCATTCACTTTTCTGTAATACCAATCACGTTCACACACTATCATACTCATTTTAGCTTGATTATAAAACAAAAACAAAAACAAAACTCATCACCCAGACAATCCCTACAACAGTAGCGCAGGTTTTCTCTGAACACACCTTTTCGCTTTATTTACTGTATTTAAGTTAGTTACATTTCCATTTCTCTTACAGACTTTTTCATTTAACCAAATATCCTACTGAAATTATTTTCGAACCCACAGATCTCCCCAACCCTCATCCTCACCCTTATTTCACACTAGACTGGTTGGAAGTAATTGACCTTGTACCAAGCACAAGGCTAAGCAAACCTTCCAATACTAAAGGCTTCTTAATATGGAATTAAAAGGCTAACTAGTAATGAGTCAGTAAACAGAAAAGCTGATTCACAACTATGAATCACTTGAGAGGTTGAACAAATCATGGACCATTATAACAGAAGACAATGAGTTTCGTCAAAGCGTAGCCTCCCACAGTTCGTTGGGGAGGATTGTTTGACGAGCCAAAATAACGTCTGCGTGGGATGCTGCTCAAAGCGCGGACAAATGTAATTATCATTCGATGCAAATTTTTCTTCCTTTTATTGGTCGAAAGCCCACCACGTGACTGCAAATAACTGCCTACAAATAATAGTCTGCTTATGCTTTGTTTGGCTGCCAATAATATTCTGCTCATGCGTAAACGAAACCACGATCTTGCGATCGCTCCTTTGTCAAACATGGCAGATCGCTTCACTTCGCTTTCATTTTCTTTCAACAAAAGAACTGAAGCTGAAAAGTGTCAAATAAGCTTTATAATGACATTTTTTAAGGAAAAAATAAATAAATAAATAGAGGGCACTGTATAGGGAAGTCCAGCTGGATAGAATTATAAAAAGATATAACGTTTTTAATCACTCAACGCAGGCTTGCCCACGCAGAAAAGACAAAGGAATTTTATATCCTTGACGGGCAATTTGTATTCTGACTGTGAATAAAGGGGGACACATCTGACGAGCCTAATGGACACAAAACCATGACACCTTTGGGGTAGGTGTAATTAGGGGAATTCAGCGTCGTGACCTGCAGTAGCCATTTTAGTTTCTTGGGACAAAATATTAAAACAAAAAAGAGTTAAAATTCTTCCCGGATTGGTCTTGTAACATAATTTGGCAGACTATATGAATGTGGAGGTGGATTGACGCAATTCTCGGGAATTTTATCCTCTTTTAGTCATCATCGAAGTGTTACAAGGTATATAGACATCACTTAACCAGGAAAAATCTCAAAGATAATTAAACTGTGTTCGTATCTTTAATCATTGTTTACACACGGTAAAAAATTCATCAGGTACAATAAATTCTAATACAATGACTAACATCCTAAAACCTAAAAATCCTAATCCTAACATTATATTAACTTACAACAAATATGCCACTTTAAAAACCTCGCTCATTTCAAAGTTTCGGCCAAGAGATCAGGGGCGCTTTTTTCGACGAAGTGTCTAAGTAGGAAGAGCGCTTTTGAAGTTTTCCTACAATAAAATGAGGCCTTAATTTGGGGTAAATCATTAATTTTTAGGAAGACTGAGATAATTCTGACTGACTGCAGAAACTATTTTACCCCCTTAAAGCCAGTGACGTCAAATATTGGAAACATTATAACAGTTATTATAAAGTACCAGCTTTATTATCCGCTTGTAAAGTACACACAAATTCGAGAAAACATGGTTTATTAGGCTCGATTACCAGCCGCTGTTCGGGAAAATGAGCCCGCACTCATCTTCCCGTCTCTCTTCGGGGGGGATCAAAGACCGGACCCAGGAGACGGCGGAAATCGAGCCTAATGGTTTATTAGAACCAGTAACCAGTAAATCTCAAAAAATATATATTCTAACTCTATTTGTACACAGTTGTGCCTACGTTAACATATGCCATGAGTATCACATCTTTAAGAGGCTTAGAGGTCGGACGCAGGTCGTTTTTCAACCCAGGCCTTTATTTCAGGCACGTCCAACACACGCTTGTAATGCCCATCTAACAGAGGAAATTTCTTGAATAACTCTTCGAAGTCTGGTGTTGGTTTGCCTTCATCTTTCTGCTTTTTCATCAACAAACTCAAGTTGTTAAAAAATTCAACGAACGAAATGTCGGCGTAGCTGAGCTAGAGAAAAGAAGAAAAGAGAAATGAATCACTCGCTTTAGTGCAGAGAAGTTTTGTTTGAACAACTTTAAAAGTGAGCGAGGCTGGATCAAAAACTATAATATGTCGCTCCATGTAATAGAATCCAGATTGAATCCGGAATTCGAGAATATTTTGCTTGTGGAATTAAAAATCCTGGGCTTTGGAATCCGGACTACAGCTCAAGGAATCCGGAATCCAACTAACGATTGGAATCCAGAATCCAAGTTCCGCTGACAAAGACTGGAATCCAGTATCTGGAATTCAGAATCCACGGCGTGGAATCCAGAATCTAAGACCGTTTTGGATAGACCTTTTCACGGTTTTTTCTGAACTACTGGCATGGAAAAAAGGGAAAATCCGTCGACACCACTGAAAAGAGCGCATTAAGATTAGTAAAATTACCTAGTTTGAAAGTGACTTGTTGAAAACTAACGAAGATATAGCTCATCAAAGCCGCGACATTTTACAGACGTTTGTATGGTGGGGGTACAAACATGCGCCCCCCCCCCCC
>CALNXI010001951.1:13284-28221 GCA_942486025.1 Porites evermanni
GCGTGTGCTTTTACCGGAACCGTTAAAAAAATTTCCAAAATCACCTACATATACGGCTAGCCGGTTCTCACTTTTGACAAGCGCTAAAGTCGACTGATTAAATCAAGATTAATAGAGTTATACGCTTCAACATGAAAAAGAATTTATTATGTTTATTTTTTGTTTAATGGTTTTATAACGATGTGTAATCTTCTTCGTTTGATACGCGCGGCATTTTGAGTACTCCTGCAAGCGATGTTCATGAGCGACTGAAAACAAACGGCACAGGGATTGAAATTGCAAAAGAGACCACTAATAATCAATAAAAAGAAAATAATTCGGTGAAAAATATACAGAGACAACAATTTTCATTCACGAAGACAAGTATTAAAGTGTCTCTGAAAATCCTTGTCTATGTTTTAAGCCGGCTTCCCGGGAGTTTGACTAATAGTCGCGGGTCGCGGGTCGCGGGTCCAATGTCGCGGGTCGCGAGTCCAAAGTCGCGGTCGCGGGTCCAATGTCGCGGTCGCGGGTGTAATGTCGCGGTCGCGGGTCCAATGTCGCGGTCGCGGGTCCAATGTCGCGGCAGGGGAAAAATGATTTGAAAACGACTGATATGAAAACAATATGAAGGGAAAAAATCTTTTTTATGCACGATACTCTACGGTAGTCAATTTACAGGTTACAGATGTTAGAGTCAACAAAATAATGTCTCAAGAAAAGACCTAAAACAAAAAGCTGGCCGCCTTTTGTGTTCACCGCAAGTTTATTTTGTTTTCTTTCTATCGGGCCCAGTTAATTGTAAATTCAGCTTTGAATATACTTATGCATAGCAGTATCTGATAAAAAAAGTTGCCATGAGTTACCATTGTTTTCTTCTTGTCTATGAATTGCTGACAAATGCTCAGGGGTGCATTCACTGCAAAATGTGTGAACTCTTTCAAATTTAACAAATTTTTTCGGCAAAAATAAAGAAAACGCTTGTTGAAAAACTTCCTGGACGCAAACTCCCAAATAAACTCTAACTGGAACTGGAAAGAGAAGGAGAGACGTTGGGCTTGAAGTGCCATTAAAGTACATTCAAGGTGTCAAGTGGGTATTCAAGGCATGAATTTAATATAGAAACAACTCAAGTAATAATCCACAGCAAGAGAGGATAAAAGTCGAGTTTTATCCTCTCTTGTCCACAGAAAGGAGTTTGTTTCTGGAAGCTAGATTTTCGCTTAATGCTTTTATTTTTACAACTGAGACGTTAGCCGGAATGTTCAATAGAACCTCTTGTTCTTTTCACTGAAACTCAATTTTTCAGTAGTTTGAGGGAAAAGAAAATGTGGTGAAGTATCCCTCACATTCATTCATCCTATACCATTTTTATTTTCATTTTCATGACATGCAACATGCAACTCACTCTTAGCACAAAGCGCGCCGATCAGGACTTTTCGCTGGTTGCGTTGTTGTAAGAAGCTTCGTTTCAGATTCGCTGGCTTCTTTCCGTTTAATAGTACCTGCCGGTCTAGAAGACAAACGTAAGTATCTTTATTTGTCTTACAGTTTTGTGTCTCATTCAAAGCTAGAGCTGTTGATTTTTTGCCTTTATTTTAATTGTAACTGAAACACTTTTTGTTGAATGTGCATCGTCCACAGATTTTGCCTTTCACCGTTTTAGTAGCATCTAGTCCTCAAGACTTAGACGATACGTTGAGCTAATCTCCAAAGAAGACCTCGTGGTGAGTTTATCTTCTAGTTACTTTTAAGCTTAAGCTCAGGCAAGTTTCACATGAAAGCTTTATACATTTAAGCTAACTTTGACAACTCAATTTGACTGCAGAGCAAACTGATTATTGTCAGTTATTATCTTATACACAGAAAGCAGGACATAAAAAATTGAAATAATTCAGTATAATACCTAAATGGCCGACTCTAAAACGACCTAAGTACTCATCTGTTAAGCAAAAGTAGTAAAAATGAAATCCAAAATTTATGTAGCCGGAATCATTTGTGACTCGCACCACGTGGAATAAACTTTCGAGCGAGACTTAAACCAGTTTTTTAGGCGAATCTTTTCATACCAGAATATTGGTAGTCTTTACACTAGAGACTAAATAAGCTAAGAAATATTTCAATACAAGTAAATTTAAAAAAAGAAAACAACCATTATGTCATAAACAAAACTCGTGAATGGGTCTTGAATGGGAAGCTGGCAGAGCCAGACACTGGGCACTTCATTCACAAAAACTACCGAGAATTTGCCTTGAATGGCGTGAATGACAAAAAGAAAAACGTACCTGCTAAATAAAATGGACAAAAAGCTGTTACATTAATTTTGTCAAGTTGGCACTGATTGACAAACTGAATATTAAACGCTGAATTGCTTTCAACTTCGATTAGAATCAATGTTGTTTTATTTTTAAATTTAAAATTAAAAGAGAACTGCTCGGTCTGTCATGGCAGAATCAATTTCATTGTATTAAAGGTGCATTGAAAAAGAATATACTTATGGTAGGATCCCATCCTCTTTTTCTTGCAAGTCAAAGCCATGTTTGTTAAACCAAAACCTTTATGATCTTAGTTAAGAGGTTACTAACTAGTAAATCAGTTCATTTCGTATTTTTTGTCTGCTTATTATAATAGATATTCTATTTCCGCACAAAACTAGCGAAACGTGCAGGATCTTGAAGCTGTGGGACCCATTTTCCAGTATCGCATTTTTAAAGTGGATGGGAGTCCGCATAAACTGACTGTGGGGCTGTTATGATCGAATTCGTAAAAACTAAAATGTAAAATGTCTGATCCAGGGTCTGATCTCTGGCTCGTAGTACCGGCTTTATAGCGCCGGCTTAAAAAATACAGTAAACCTGATAATGTTTAGAATGGTTATCGCCTTAAAAGGAGAGAGTATATTTAAAATAATCATAGGAACATGGTACGTGATTCCTGAAATTTATGCTGGGGCCTTGTAAATAAAGAAAAACAGCCTTGATACTAGTTTGGAAACAAAGTGAGAGCAAAAAAAATCCAACAAAAGTGGACGTGAAGCGGAATCGGCGGGCTAATATGGCAAAAACAATAATAAAAGGATTTTGGAGTTCAACCACATCAATTTTCATCTCTCACGCAGACCTCAAGTGCTACGAGAAAGTCATGGCCATGCGCGGATGCACTTTACTTATTTTTAAACTAAGTCAACGATGAATTGCGATCTTTGCTTAGATCAAGCTTCGTTGTTGCATGGGATATAGCTTGCTGATGTCGTCTTCGGGTCTCTCACGAGGCCCTCCAAACTTCCCTTTCACAATTTAACCGCTTCAGCTATTAAGCTCTTGGAATGTGTAGCCTGAGTAGCAGACGCTTGGAAGTAATGGGCGCAAGAAAGAAAGTTGCGCGCGAGTGAGGCTGTGAGACACGCGTGTTTCCCTCTCGCGCGCCCGTTCTTTCTTTCACCAAAATACTTCCAAGGGCCTGAATGCTGATTTCTCGCTGTTCATTGTCTCTTTTATTGAAAAAAAAAAAAGGCTTATTCCTTGCCTAAAATGAAGCTTTTAATGAGGAAATACAAACTTTCCTCATTTCTTTCAAATTTCATTGTCAGTAATGTTTACCGCAATCTAAACCGAGTCACCATGGGTCTTAATAACTGGAATCGAAACTGGAAAATTGTTCATTTAGAGCGCTAATACCCGAGCGTGGTCTTCTTCCATGCAGACCTATCTCACTTTTTATTTCTTGATCTGTTTATCTTTTCAAGGTTAAAACGTGCCACTATGGAATCGAGCGACCTAAGCACTTTGATGAAGAGACTTTCAAAAGAAGGGTACAAAGTCGTTTATGATCCCCCCGGGGATGGAATGTGCCTCTATGCTGCTGCTGCGTATCAGCTTTGCATGGACGCCGCTGCCTTAAAGGATATGGTATTTGATTACCTGCAGCGTAACAGATTTGACGTAAGAATATCCCACTTGTCGGTAAATATATTAAAATCAGTCATAAACTACAATGTCTTGCAGGCGTGCTTATCTATGCCATTCACAGGCGGCCCAAGCACAGTATCCGAGAGTTGAAACATTACTACGTGTGGTTTCATATTGCGTAATCCTTAAAATGGCCGTGAACTTAAAGGATTTGCATGGAAATTTCAGGTTAAAGATTCAAGAAGATAAATGCACGCTAGAGTTTTCAATAAAATAAACCTTACGTTATTTACTTTACTTGTTTTTCGCGCCCCCACGAGTTAGGGGGTGGAGACGTCTGACATTTCGGCTACAGTGGAACCTTTACAGTCGACCCTGCGAGCAAGCTCTCCATTTACATCGAAGTCCTGTTTATAACGAACGATTTTATTTATCCCGGTAATTGTAACATAAGGAAAATTTCCTCTGTATGATGAAACCTGGTTATAGCGAACAAACTTGCCAGTCCTTTGGCACTTCGTTATATCGAGGTTCCCTATACAGTGGAAACCCGATATAACGACATGCCAAGGGAGCAGTAACATTACATCGTTACATGATATCGAAACTCCCGATATGGCGAAATGGCCATAAAATAACAGAAAATATCGATATATCGGGGTAAACCTAACATGTATTTTTTAATGCATTTTATTTAATTAAATTTGTAATGAGTATCAAGTGATTCACAAATGTAACATTTCACCCACGCAGCAATGTGCTTAAACAGTGCTAGTTCACAAAGCACTAGAAGTTTTCAAAGTTTACACAGTAAATTCTATGTGTGAATCGTACAAAAGTGCAACCAAACGAAAGTTAAACCGTTTGAAGTTGCAACTGTTATCGTCATTACTTTTCGAGTGCGCGTGCCAAAGAAAGTAGTAGAAAGTAGTAAAAAAGAGGTCCTCCTTCAGTTTGGTTTGCCTCATCACGATGTTTGACTTGCAATCTTAAAACGCGTCCTCCATCGCCGAAAGAGAGGAAATAAATCCTCTCTCTCGTTCGCCGGAATCTTCCAACGTAATTATAAAATCTCTTATGACGTCGGAGGCGTAGGTTCATTCACTGACATATCATCGTCAGTTTCATTTTCGTATATCATCGTACAAAGGTTTTGAGCAGACAGAAACCTTAGAGATTACTCGATTACTGTAAAGGTATTGGAAATTGTGACTGTGTAGTGATAATATCGTTATATCGGGAACGATTTTACGTTCGGTCCGCTAATTTTTATTGTTACATCGGGAACATCGCTATATCGAGGATCGCTATATCGGGGTTCCACTGTAATACAAATTCTTTTGTTCACGGCCATTTTAAGGACTACTCATTATGAAACCACATATATTAGTGATTTAACTCACATACTGAACTTGGGCCGCCTATGCGCCATTTATTTATTTTCCGCATACTTACAACATGTTTTCTTTGAAAAAAGGAAGACAACAACGACAGGCTGGAGTTCATTTGCAGTGTTGACATCGGTGGGGTAGATGTTCCGGACTCATGGGACGAGGCTCTTCAGCTTTTAAAAAAACACTATGCAAACTCCATGATTATAAGGACTATACCGGAAATCCTTCATTACAGTGTAACAATTGTCACTGTGTACGGGGTACGTTTTCATTTGCTATAGTAATTACGTTATATACCGATATTTGAGCCTCCTTCCTGCTGGATGTTTGAGGCAAGTGGACAACATTATCAACATCTGGGTTTTATACTGCTCGAACGATACAACTAAAGGACACGAATGTCCAAATGCGAATTAACTACAACGACCCTTGACCCTCGAAATATATGGAAAAACTCAGTGTAACTAAACCAACTTAACTATCATAACAGGGGCGAATCCAGGAATTTTTTTATTGGGGAGGGAGGGAAGGCAAACTATGGTTCAAAAACGACTATATGAACTTATTTGTGGTAAACTACCACGTGACCATGTGTTTCTCAATCTGTGAACGCCGGTCGCCGTTTGCGCGGGAGCCAGCTTTGCGAGCAGAGGCGAACAGATCATAGGAAGGTACCCAAAAACAATTACGTACATTTTTTACTATCCCTGGAATTTAGTTTAGTGGCAATCGTAACGCGCGTTTCGTTAAAAATAATCAGCCAGTTAATATAAGTGATACACGATCCTGTCGATGTAAGAATTTTAGTCTAAAACAAGCGTTAGGTCTGATAGGGGGGAGGACCCAGACCGCCTGGACCCTCGTCCTGCATCCGCCACTGCATAACTTATAGAGTTACAAATACATCAAAGGCTACTGTTGTTAAGATTTAATGCCTCAATTCGGCAACTTTTACAACTCCGAATAACTGATTATTTTTTTCTGTGTAGTCTGAGAGAACGAATTATATTAAGACGTTTGCCCCTAAGAAGAACGAATCAATTGGCACCCTTTATGTTGGTCACAGCGGGAATCATTACGTCGCACTCCAGCCTAACCGAATGGTAAGCTTTTGCTTAAAATTTTGTCATAGTTAATTCGTAATCTTAGCGATAAGTAATTCAAAGTTTTAACATTATTTTTGTATTTTAGTTTCTGCCTTTATTTAACCTGTGATCTAGCCGTATGGCTAAGCATATTCACCACGTAAAATAAAGTGTCCATGTCTATGTGTATGTGTCTGTGTGTCATTGCACAGGGGTTTTATAGGCAGAATCTAATAAATGTTAGTTCTACGTCGATCAGCACAAACTTTGCTTTGGAAAGTAGTGTCGTATGACGGCGTTGAGATCGAGTCATAGTACCTTAGATGTTTTGCCCTTCAAACGAGCAAGTTTCTGAATATGCTTGGTATATTGAAATTTGTATTCTCATTTTATTTCACTGAAGGGAAGTAGTGAAGCCGGAACAGCCAGCATGACACGACAAGGCCAAGGAGAGGTGTACCAGCCCGGTAGTTGTAACAACTTTGAGGAAAAAAGACTAGATTCCACTCTCTCAAGTAAAAACGGTGGTAAAGAGTTTGCAGAAAAGGTAAGTTCGTTATCGTTATACGTTATATGTTTGTGTGAGTCGATCTGAAACAAAGAAAAATTTTTTAATGAAGATGGCGTATTTCTTAAATACAAATTCTCTTACTACAGAAACGTTGTTGTCGATCTCACAGACGATATCAGTTCTTGTGGTGAGAGTAACACCCCTACAAAGGAAGAAAAATCTTGGCGCTTCACCAAGGTTAGAGAGCTTTTTCTGACTATTGAAAAGAAAAAGGAACTTGATTACAACAGGAGAAACTTGGTTCTGCAACGTGAGCACAATGTTTTGACATGGAACATTCTCATTTGTACATACGGGAGTTAATTAAATTTCTAATCTACGCGTGTTTAAATTTTTTAAAATGCCAAGTTATTTTATTTTAATTTATGCCTTCAAGCTATTTCAATGTTGTTTCCTCAGTTGCCTCCCCTTATAAGAATAATGCCGTATTAAAGTAAATTAAAGAATGAGGTAAAGATGACAATGATAAGGAGGATGATAGTCATTGTATTCAAAAGATGCTGAACCCGAACTGAATGATTCACGTTAGGGAGTGAACGAAAAGTAGAACAACACGTCAGTCAAGTAATCACTGATTAATCACGAACTCTTAATGACCTGTCATTCCTACTTTAGGGAGGTAAAAAACGTGCAAACGTAACTAACATGGAATGGTGGGAAAAGGATGAAGAATACCAGCCTGGAATAAGTATCTTCAGAGGCATGAGAATAGACCCCCCATCCCCTAAGAAGGTGGGTTCATCAGTGTCACAGGCGCTTTTTTAAAGTAGAAGCGGCTTAGATTACTTTTACATTGAAAAATTTATTGAAAATATTTTTTTAAAACTAACTGTCCTAACGGAGGATAATACAACTGCTGAGAGCAACGGTCAGTTGAGTCCCGTACATAGCGACCTGGGTACGAGTCTGTGGACAGTTATAAAAAGAGAACAATGCGTTAAAATATGTTTTTCTTTCATAACTACCACCACAATGAAACACCTGGGAAATTTATCATAGGAACACTTCTCATACTTCAAAAAAGCTGTATCTTTTAACTATTTCGAGCCATTTGAAAATGCCGAAACATTTTGGGCTAAAGGAAGACTTATAATTTCTTGGAAAACGAAATGACACTTCTTCTTACCGTCCTTGGTCTTTTTCCACTGAATAACCCCTTGTAGACTTCCGGTATATTTTAGGGGGAGCAGGGACATCTACAACAATAATAATGTTTCGTTGTGGAGAACAACGTAGTACGTAGTATTAAACCTATGCTGATATCCCAAGATGGCATTTACTGTATAATATTAATTTGTGCGGAAAGGTGATGATAAATGTATTTCAGCAAAGGCATATATATATATATCACATATATTTGTTTTCTCCGCAGGATTTTGTCGATCTAACGAAAGACCTGTCATCTAGTAACGAAAGTACGCCTGTGAAGAACGAGTATAAAAGACACGGCTTTGTTAAGGTAAGTATCTCAATTTGAGCAAAGAGATAAAATAAACATTTTACACGATAGTTGATAGAATCTTCTTGTAAACGATCTTTGGATTTTTTACCCTGGGCCGAGTTGTTCAAAGCTGGGTTAAGATAACCCAGGGTTCTTGCGAGGTTTAAATCGGCAGATTTGAAAGCTTAAAAAGTATTTCAGTTTTATTCTTTTTGTCTACAAGTTGATGACTGGAAGTTCTAAAAATAACGGAGAAAATTATCCGAGAAAATGCTTTTGAATACAAGAACAACAAACACGGGTTAAATTTAACCCCGGGTTAAGCGTTAGTCGGCCTTCGAACAACTGGGTCCTGAAGCAAGATAGCTCTTAGAAGTTAACTCCTTTCAAATAAAGATTCCTAACGTGCATCCACACTAAAAAAAGTATCCAAAACTGAAGCGATTGCAAGTCAGGAAATACTTGCAATCGTTTCAGTTTTGGATATTGGGACGGGGAAAAGGCGTATTTAACTTGAACATACCAAAATAGAAATCATTAATCTCAGACTCACTGTGAGCATGTGAGCATTATCGGGCCCCTTTCCTCCCTCCCCCCCCTCCCCCCCCCCCACACCCGCCTCTAAAAGAAAACAAATCGGTGTGGGACTAACAAATAACAGCGACATCACTTTTATCGTCTGATTAAACCTTTTCCTTTTTGTCATACAGTTGGCGATGAATAATGAGTGTCAATAAAATTTATACATAGCAGAGTTTTGATACAAATAATTGGTTTGCAGCTTGAACCAGCACCAGCTGGAAAACGCAGAAAAAACGTAGCAGATTCTCTCTTAAAAAGGTAGGTTGAACATATACATTTAAAGAATCTACCAGTTACGTCCTTTATCCTAATTCTCTAAGTGGAAAATCTTAGATAACTTTTCTTATTATCATGGGCTTCATTCTGACTCTTCGTATCACCAACAAACGATTAATTTCTTAATCAGTTGTGGTTAACGTAAAACTAAAAATTACAAACTTTAATTCCCTTTGTTTCAGTAATTTAGAAATTCAAATTAACTATACTAGAGCAAAAAATTGGAGTTTTTCGTTCATGGTTAGTCTGAGATGGGTTAGTCAAGTCTGGCTTAATTGTTTAATTCTTCTAAGAAAGTCAGTTCCGTTTTTAAGGATTTAAATTCCCAAGATGATGTTCCTAATGGATGTTACTCTTGTACTTTTTTCTTCTTGTATTATTTTTCTCTATTTGCTTTTACGTCTCTGCTCGATATAATTATTGAACTAACAAAACATATATTTCGATCAGTTGTCAACATACAAACCGCTTTCAAGTATAATGGCTGCCAGCCTTGCAATCAATAACTTGATCATTTCTTGTAGGGGCACCAATCATCAAACTTTTTCGAAACAGAGCAGCAGCAGTGATGAGGAACTAACACATAGTATATATTCTCCCGCAAAGCGAGCAAGGAAACATGGAGGAAGAAGTAATAGCAGCAACGATGAGAAGACAGCAGACACAGACGATGAAAGAGTTAGCTATCATAAAATAAAAAAGCAAAGAAAGTTTGATCCTGAATTGTGGGATAATGTTGTTGCAGAGAACGTTTCCTGTCTCCCAACCGGTATTGATGGACTTTGTGCATACACGATAAAGTGCAAAGCCACTGACAAAGTGAAAGTTATTCAAACTGACGGTAGGAAGTGGAAGAAAAGTTCAGCTACTAGGTGGAAGAACTTTGGAGAAATGAGGTATGCAGACTGCCGGGGCTCATACAAATGTGAGAACATTGACTGCCCATATAGGGTTCAATATGGAGTCATAAACCGCATGCAAATGAAAAAACGTGAAGGTGTACATGTTTGTGGGGTCTGTGAAGATCCTGCCGTGTTTGTTGAATGCGCTGCACGCCGCTACCTTCAGACAGGGAAAAAACACATTAAGGTATTTCACTGTGGAACACACACCTGCCCAGTGCAAGAAAAACCTGCCAAACCAGCAGAACGAGTGAAAGAAATATTGCAGAAAAATCCTGATATGAAGCCGGCACAAGTCCAGTCAGCGTTTGTCTTATCGGCATTGAGAAGCGGCGAAGACTGGACTACGGTAGTAAGTGAGGCGTCGCAGATATTAGACAAGAAGTGGATAGCGAACCAAAAGCAAGATCTCAGAAAGAACACTTATCCGTCGGGCGAAAATTTTGAAGCTCTTGCCACCTTCAAAGAGTATTGTGACAAGGAAGATAAACTACTAGTGTTTAAGATAAATGATCGAAGATGCAACCCGGACCTACCATCATACGTGTTCAAGACAAGCAAAGCTCGCATGCAAATTGCAGAAAACATGAATAGAGACGGTAAGCACTTCATGAGCAACGAATATTGTTTCTTCGACGGGAAAGTCAAAAGATGTCGTAATTATGTTACACTCACGGCTAGTACGTACTATCCACTACTTAAGCGGCAGATAGTCTTGGCCGTGATGGAAGCAGAAAGAGAAAATTCTGAAAATATTGAGCAATTTTGGACATTGTTCAATGAAGCATTGAAACATGCAACACAGAACAAAGATGTAGTCTTTAATCCAATCGGATGGTGTGTGGATATGGCGGGGTCAAACATGAATGGTTTAAAGGTGTTTGGAGAAGACGCTCTGCAGAGAATAAAAAGCTGCGAGTTTCACTTTAAACAGAATAGAAATAAGATGGCTCAAAAGCTGAGCAGTGACGAGGATTCCCAAGAATTCAAAACGCTCTGCGATGGTTTACTTCTGGCAAATATAAGGGAAACATATGATGCTGCAAAAGATGCAGTTTATCAGTTTATTAACGCAAAGCCCGAGAGAGCCTTTCTGTCTACATGGGTTGATTGGTGGGACCATCGCAGAGCATTTATATTTCGTGCTTTCTCACCAAGCACGGAAGCTCCAAACATGAACCTCGCGGAAGTCATCCATGCCAGTTGGGCGCACCGCGACCGAGCTAATCTTTCTCTTCTTGATGCTGCTCAGGCAGACACAAGAGACAGTGTCCTACTGGAAGCAGAGCTAAAAGCATTCGAGAAGGGAAACATGAAAGGAGGTGTTGGTCCAAGTTATGTGGAACGGCGAGAGCGAACCCATAAAAAAGAAGTCTTGCGTGCTGCTCAAGTTGGCAAAGAAATCTCGAAACTACGAGGTAACTTAGTGGACCCTTCCTCTGGACACCGTCCTCCACTGGCAAAAACAGGCAACAAGAAGAAAAGGAACAACACTCGATCTACTACAGGTTCCGACTTATACAGCAACCCCACAGTTCCTTCTGCCCCCCAGTCATGTCGGTCATACACCAACCCAACTTGTAATTCTGTCCCCCAAGAACCACACAGCAACCCGACTTGTCATTCTGTCCCTCTACCACACAGTAACCAAAC
Source organism: Porites evermanni (assembly GCA_942486025.1). Classification (NCBI taxonomy): domain Eukaryota; kingdom Metazoa; phylum Cnidaria; class Anthozoa; order Scleractinia; family Poritidae; genus Porites; species Porites evermanni. The sequence goes on from CALNXI010001951.1 coordinate 25,076, forward strand.
TGGTCATTCTGTCCCCCTGCAGCACAACATCCCAACAGGACATTCTGTCCCCCTCCCACACAGTAATCCAACTTGTCATTCTGTCCTCCTTCCACACAGTAACCCAACAGGTCATCCTGTCCCCCTACCACACGGTAACCCCACAGGTCATCCTGTCCCCTTACCACACGGCAACCCAACAGGTCATTCTGTCCCCCTGCCGCACAGCAACCCAAATCCTGCCTCACAACACCCTACTATGTGGCATTCAGGTCTATCACCGTTCCCTTACGAGTTAGTAATACTGCCAAACAATGTGAGAGTGTGTTATGGTTGTTACGCTGCTTTTACAGACCAATACCGCAATTCGCCATACAATGTTGTGATCAAGCATTGCGACCGAAGGTTTATACGGCGAGATCAGGCATCAGGGCAGCCAATTTACTCAATTGATTTTCAAAACACTTATTACCATCTAGATCGTATGCACGTGCGGCGTAAGAATCCACTTTTTAACGATACCGTTCAAGTTTCCATAGAGCTATATCAGTCCTTGGACTCCGCTCAAAGCGACTATGTTTCAGCCAGTGGTTTACAGATTAATTTAGTTTAGATTATTTTCTTTTCCTAAGCAAAATCGGAGGAAGCCAAAAGGAAACTAGATAGCATGTTTTCATTTGGTCTCCTCAGATTGTGCTCACTTAGTACTGAGGGGTATCGATATTTAAGAGATCTAGAGTACTCGCTTTCCCTTGCTCTTGAATTATTGTCGGCTCGGCGCATACACGCATTCTAGTTAAAAATTTGCCGATCATTCGAAATTTCGTATTAAAAGGTTTTGGAATTTTTGATACTGGAATAAATAATGAATGCGTGTTACTGGACTCCTACGAGTTTCGCTATAATAAAAGCTTATTTGAGATATTAGATCTTAAAGTAGCTACAAGTGTTGCCCACTTGATGGTAGTCGGAACCTCGTTCCCAGGACTCTCTCCCGTTATGGTAGTCAGTCAGACTACGGGGGCACTTTTTCACTACAAACAATGTGTGGAAACCTTTGTTTTATTTATTTAATTTTTTTGATTTCTCATAGCAGAAAATTTATTACCTAGTGCTCTCTGCTCTGAAGTTGTATTTTATACATTTTCGTCGGTCTCGAAATACCACAGTTTCATAACTGCTTGTGCGCGCTTGCAAAACAAAACTCAGTTGTTTCAAAGAGCATTGGATACCCCATAGGTAAGCATATTTTGTAAAGCCTGGTTCTCATATGCTGCCAATGTACCTGCGACATAGCCGCCCGTGGGGCTGCCTGGGTTACTGTTGGAACGAATGAGAACGGCATGCGCCGCTGGTAACAAAGAGCCATCGCAGATCTTTACCGCCGGCATGCCTGCGAAGTTGAACACGAGTCAACTTCGCAGGCATGCCGGCGGTAAAGACTGGGATGACCAATGTTGCCGGCGACTTCTGTTCTTATATTGGAACAGTATCCCAGGCAGTACCGGCAGCCATGCCGCAAAAGTGCATCGAAGGCATATGAGAACCAGGATTAAGGTGCTGAACCCAAAGCTCAAGTCTTGATATACTAGAAAGTAAACTGGAAAGGTCTAGTATTGTACATACCATGTCAGAAAACTAACCAACATAATATCACCCTTTATTTTGGCAACCCATTGTTATTATCGCCTGTCAAACTCAGTTGATGTTGCACAGTTCCATTCACATTGTAGCTATTTTTTAAAAATGACAGTTTGTTAATTTTAAAAACAACATTGACAGAAGCATTACATCATCATCTGAAATAGAGGACTTCAAAACTGTTGCTGGCAAGTGTTCTTAGATACACAAATATAACTTTTTCAAGTTCGAAAAACTATAATAATACTTGTTGAGTTCTGTTACAAAGTTTTCTTTCTAATAGTACAAACAAATGAGATGGCTACATAAATTTCGATGTTGTGTTACGTTACACTTTACTCTGTTCGCACAAAATGTCGGTAAACCGTTATACACTGATCATATGTCCCCTCACCTAAGGCTTATCTTCATCACCCAATGTCAACAATGTTGCTTGAAAGCCACCGAGGTATTTAGTAATGTATTACTTTTGATTCAATAACTACATTTTCTTGAATAAAGTCACTTAACTGGTTGTATTTCTAGTAAGCACTTGTACTTCTGTTGTGTACTTAAAATTTCTCCATATGTAGGCAATAGTATGCACGGATAACGCCACATGGGTTAAATTGACGACAAAAACGTATGTAACGAGATGCGGTAATGTGGTCTCGTCTGCGCCTCTAATAAACTAACAAAAATTTTAACTGGCTCGCCTATCGTAAAATATCCTCCACTAAGCCCCCCGGGGCTTATTTATTTCAAACACCCCTAAGGGGGAGCTTGATAGAGACGGGGGGCTTATATCAGAAGGGGGGCAAAGACGATGAAATTTTTACTTATGGATTCCGGAATCCTGGGTTTTGGAATCCGGAATCCCACTAACGATTGAAATCCGGAATCCAAGTTCTACCAAGAGAGAATAGATCATAGTCTCTTGGTTCTACTGACAAAGAATGGAATCCAGTACCTGGAAACTGGAATCCACAGCGTGTAATCCAGAATGAAAGACTGTCTTGAATTCCCTTAGTACATAGGGCGATTACAGGCATTTACGCCTTACCTAATTTATTGTCTTTTCTTAGCTCTGGTGGAGTTGATAACTTACTGTTTTCAGTGTCTGGTTTATTTTCTTTTTCAGCTTCATGATACCGGACGTTATTATTTCCTTACCTACTTACTCACTTAGTTACGATGCATGTTTTCCAGATTTGACTGAGACGCACAATGAATGGCTTCCTGTTGTCAGGTTGTCCTGGTTGCCATTTAGATAAAAAAAACTCAAGAAGTTATATAGAACACTCCGGGTTGCCGTCTCAGTTGTAAAAGCGTCAAGCGAAAATCTTGCTTCGAGGAACAGACTCCTTTCTGTGGATTATTACTTGTTTCCATATTAAATTCATGCCTTGAATACCGCTTCAATGAGGTTTCATGTGCCTATTTACATTTTCCTTATTCTTGCCGAAAATATTTGTTTCACATAAGAGTTCTCGTTTCTTCTACCGACAGACTCGTAGCTTTTCAAGCCCGAGTTTTTTTTAAAAAAA
>CALNXI010001951.1:33226-82037 GCA_942486025.1 Porites evermanni
TTTTTCCTCGAACCATCTCTGCCTTCAGTGATTGTTTAAAAAACAATGTTATAATTGTCTGAAGGCAGAGAGTTCCATTCACTTATGGTTCGAGGAAAAAAGAGTAAACTTAAAAACGTCTTTGCTAATGATATGTAGCGGAAATGAACATGACTTATGGGTTTTCAGTTATTCTGAACATGACTTAATGGTTTTCTTTTCATCCTTTTTAAAAACTTTTTACCTTTATATGTATTGCTTTTATAAATTGATACATGCATATACTCAACCATTTTTTTACTTTGCTGATTATGCATTCTACTTTTTGTTAAAGTTGGTGTAATGTCTCGACGATTTTACCGACTCAATAAAATTTAGATGTAGATGTTTGGTCATGGGCCTTGATTTAGTCCTAGACTACAATTAATGTCTTTCCTGATCCAAAAAATATGTAAGCGTATAGACAGACACAACCTAGTGAAGTTTCGCTGTCACTGTTCACCTGCTCGAGATGCATCATTGGTGCGCATTAGATCATATATTTGAATGCTCTTTTGCGCCTAATAAATAATTAATTAAGAGTTTGAATCTGTGAAAGAAATTCTATGATGTGTCAATTCATATGAAATCTCGTTGACTTTTTTTTTTTCATGGTACTGTTTGTTTTGCACTTATTTGTAGACGAAATCTGGAATTTTCTTGAAATTGGATTTAAACGGGCCAGTTAAGAGTGATCTTGGATGAATCTTTAAAAACATTTTCATGAAAACTGGCGTACTTGGGTCTTGTTTGATGTTCATTGGAAACATTTTGAAGCCGTTTCGCCCGTCGAGTTGGGGTTACATTTAAAGTTTTCCTTCCATCAGTATTCGAGACTAACATTCACCACCAGTCAGTCAACCAAAATTAAGTTCCCGACACTGAACCACACTGTCGTATATGTGCTTTTTTACGGTTGTGTCAAATTTTAAATATGTTATGTAATTTCAGTTTGTTTTTCCAACCAGCCAACCGAACGTGCAGTTCAGACGAGTTTAGCTGCGGTAACGGTAAGTGCACAAAGATGGACTGGAGATGCGACGGTGTCAACGATTGTGAGGACTTCTCTGATGAGATTGCTTGCTGTGCGAAAAGCTTCCCCCGTAAGTATTTTCTCTACTTGACCTAGATGTCTTCGCAGGTGTTTCCTAACTAGTGGATTTACCTGACATTTTCTGCACAATTAGGGGTCACACGTTTGACTTCAAAGGAGACTGGGGGTTCAGGGGCGGATCTAGGGGGAGGGTGCCCGAGATAACCTGCGGTTTTCTAATACAACTGGTATTCTGCAAAAAAAAAAAACTATGTGGTTTATTGTTGCTCATGACTCATTTCACCCATTCCTGGACCGCGATTTGGTACTTTTTTTTTGGTTAGAAAACTTCATATTTCGTTTTAGAATATGGTCTGACCGGTCAAAGGTTTTTTTTTTGTTCGGTTGAGGATGAAATTTTTTTTTAGAACTTGTTCTGGAAGACAAATTTCGTCAATTTTTTTGTTATTTGCGAATTAGGGGGCCGTCAATATAAAATCTCATGTTTTGAGTATTGTTTATGGGTGTGTTCCTTTCGGCGAATCCAAAAACGGATTTTTGATCCTAGATTTGCCAGATTTCGCGGTCGAAAGGAACGTGAAATCCGAAATTGGATGTGTAACCTTGATAACCTTTCGCCAACGCATGCAATATGCACAACAGCCTCTCAAAAAATGACGTGTTTTCTACTGTTTGACAAATTATGCGATTATAACGTGCAGAATTTAGTGGTCGGCAGTTCGAATAGCGACGATGGAACATATAAAACAGACAAAGAAAGAAGCCCATTAAAACTGAAAACTATCGAAAGAATGTCGGCCAGTTTGATCCAGTTCCATAGCTCGGATTTTTTTATGTAACACGATCGAGTGCCTGTCGCGTCTACAAGCGAGTTTGTAGTTAGATAGCAGTTCATTTGTTACTTTTACTTATTTCTGATTTCAAGCAATCTTTAGAGACAAATGGTTAGTATATGGATATTTTAATGTACCAGGAACAATCTTCTAATGTTTTCAAATGTTTTGCGGCAAATGACAGCAACGAGGAAACTCTACGGCCTCTATGGGAATACTTCAACTGGAAATACCGCTGGATCATCTGACTAATTTCGGATCCACTGTGAATGGAACAGCGTAGATCACTAATCCGTTAATCTGGATTTGGATTCTTCGGATTTCAAATCCAATGAATCCTTTTTCAAAAAGGATTCACCAGATCAAAAATCCGGATTTGGATTTGCCGAAAGGAACGCGAAATCCGTTCTTAGATCTAAAATCCGTTTTTGGATTCACCGAAAGGAACACACCCTATATAAAATGTTCATCCAGTCGGTATTCCATTGTTTTCAGTCATTCAACCCCGTATTTCCCCTGAGGCTGACATTTGAGTTTGCAGAGTTTTATCGGGTAGAAAGGTCCTTATTAAATCCGAGAGGTCAGTTGGACAGTATGCCTACTGAATATTAATGAATTTTTGAAGAAAAAATATCTTGCCAACTAGTTCTGGGCGAAAAAGTGAATGCGTTGAACTACCGAGAGAAAACATCATGGATTTCCCTAGAGTACGCAAAGGACTCTCTCTCTCTTGTCTGTTGTTTGCACATGTCTGAAGATATTCAGGAATGGAGGGAGGGGCAGTGCCAAACTCCTTTCACCGTTTTTAAAATTACTATTGGATAGCAAAAATAAAATAAAATGAACAAAATTACAATATCTACACAGGAGTCCACATACGTTAAACTTACATAGGATGAATGGAATGCACAGACTTGATAGAGATGTAATGGTAAATTTTGAGTCCGGTGAATAAATGAGAAAAATCCTTTTTCTCTTTTCTGATGAATACATGAAAATGTATTCACCAGGTTCAAAATGCACCATCACATCATTTTTAGGCAATGAATTTTTTTCGGTTCTCTTGGCCGCCAGCGATAAGTCCATATCATCCATCATCCGGTGCGTTAGCGCTAGTGTGATTCCTTGCTGTCCATACTGAGCTGGAATAGAGCTTTAGGTCGTCAATGATAAGGGCGTGACTTGTACCCTTGTAATGTTATCAATTTCCACGGCGTGGGATTCACGCACATGATGGAGAGTAATGGGCTTTCTTTCTTTCTTTGTGGACACTTGTCTGTTGTTAACACATGTTAGTTCTTAGATAATACGGAGGGGCATTGCCAAACTCCTTTCATCATTTCAAGTTACCAATGAATAGCAACGTGAATATATACAGTGCCAGGGGGTAGAGGTTAAAAATCTTATAATGCTGCGAGCAGATGCTGGGCAGTAAAACATCATCCGAGAAACGATGAACTGGCATACACATTTTGTTAATTACGGACCCATTTTATGGGTAAATTACTGGTTAAAGGATAGAAGGCTACAACGTAATCCCACAGGCATGAGTTCTTTGTGATTTGGGTCACTAGTGGCCAGTTTACAGTCACACCGGAAAATAATTTAAAGCTGTTGCGCGTGCCACAATATGCAAAACTAAGCACAAAAGCTCACCTGGTGTCTCATTGGTGGTTATCTGGAGTTATTTACAAAATTAAGAGGCACTCAACCGCAACAGCGAAATAATTAATTCAATCTAAAATGATTTTTGTCGCCGTGTTCATGAGTAAAGAAGATAGTCTTTGATACTGCGTTGCTTTCTTACTAGCGACGCTGTTGGGATGTAATCTCTCAGGTTCCGTCGACTTCTGGCGAGGGCCAAGTCGTTGAGGAGGATGGCAATGTTGATTGGCCTGCCTGCCGGTTCTCTTGCTATTTCTCTATAAATTAGGATACAGGGTAACTGAAGACATTAAAAGAATTTTGTTTTCCGTGTTTTATTTCATTGTAGCCTTCTTAAGACAACAATTATGTTACTCGGATAATCTTTTGCAGTATTGTGTAGACGCCCGGTAATACAGAGAGTCGAGCTAGACTGTCCAGTGGGTGAATTCCAATGCGAGGGCTCTAGCCGGTGTATTCCTAAAAGTAAACTTTGTGATGGTTACACGGACTGTAGGTATGGAGAAGATGAAACGTCTTGTGGTGAGTATCATATAGGCTGTAAATAAACAATTTCTAGTTAATGGGATGCAATACCGCAAAGATGAATAAAGTATATTTATGTAGAAAAAAAAAACACTTGTCCCCTTTTCAAAGAGCTGCTTGCACTTAGATGCCCCATTTTCTTTAATCCCCACGAAGCGAGGCCGATACCTCGCGCTGTGAGTTTTATGAATTTATCGAAACTTACCTCGCGCGTGGATCTAGAAGGACACCGTAAGATATAATCTAATTATTATATCGAAGGGAGTGTATCACTCGGATCTAAAGCAATCGATGTAGACTCAATTTGACCACTACATCGAGAACTGAGAGGTGTATTTTTCGTATGTATTGATTTCTGCATTTTCAAGCTTTGCAGAATGAACTTGCTTTGTTTGTTGTTCGGAAAAGTTATGAATGGAGGCCGGAAGATTCGTTGCGGTAGAGCAAATGTAGTGCGTTTTCTGAAAAACAAGAGAATCAAAACACCCAAGCAAACGACTATCTGATCTAAGATTTTCAGAGAATTTCTCCTAATTTGCTACGAGAGGGACGTCCGCGGGGAATAACTCCCTAGGAACAATCACAAAGAATTTGTGTTTGCTATGAGGAAGAATTTATGAGTCCTGTTTGTTAGAGCTTTTGTTCAAAGTGTCGAATGATATCTGCGAGGCGATAACTATGGTTTGTCTGTGTCTAACGACAAGGAATTCCACGAAGTACAAGTATTTTGTAATTTTGTATCACGCTCAGCATTTGTATTAAGAAATAGCAGTATCTGCATTTAACCCAGCTTTTCAGTCTCTTTCAAGTATATTTATAGTCCATGAAACAAAAAGAGAACTACATGGTGGTGCCGGAGAAGATATGAATTTTATGTTCGAGTGGCTAGAACAATATTTCAAACGTTCGCTGCCTGCTCTTACTCGTGAGATATAGTTCTTTCCCCTCAAACTTAAAATAAAGTCTTTTTTCCACCTAGCCTGCAGACACAGACGTATTTCCGGTCGTCGCTTCTCTCCACTCGAAAAGTAACGTTTGCGAAACCGAGCAGCCAAACGATTTCCGCGGCGTAAGACATTATTAGCCAATCACAGTTTAGCTCCTACAATAAAGGAGCTAACTCGCGAGACTTCTCGCAAGATCGTGCGCGATGGATCGTCCATTCGAAATTGAATGGACGTAGCCTGTGTATAGCCGCCCCTTTGCCGCTCGGGTTCGCAGATTTTGCTTTTCCGGTGAAGAGAAGCGACGCAGGCTACTCTCCACCGGGTAATATCCTCTATATATCTGGTTGTTGTCTGCAGTTGCTTAGCAACAAAACGGCCACAAACATCTTCTTCCGGTTGTTTTGGGGGCCTTTTTAGCGATTAAGAATTGCTTTTAGCGATGAATTCAGTCCACAGAAATATCATTTTCAAGTGTGCGTTGGTGATATGGCTGCGCTCTTTAACTGTAGAGAACTCTGATGTGCCCTGCACAAATGAAGTTGTAAGCTTATCGCCAGGAAAACTGGAAACCGTTTGATGTTTTTTGGAATGCATCGTCGCGAAAAGCTTCGATAATGTAGACTTTTCTGGAAAGAACTTTAAATTTGCAATTCAAATAAAGTTCTACCCATAAATCCATTAGGTCCCATCGTTCATGGTTTATACTTTTTAAGCGACAACGTTTTTTCGAACAGTTGTATACTGAATCGAGGTAATCGTGATAGAAAACTTGATCTGTGTATAAATGAAAGGTAGCCTTCGTTACAGCCGGACTTGTCACTCAGGACCTATAGTTTTAAGCAGTCTGCTACTCAGGCTACTCCCAGTAGTCTTGCGGACTCCTACCTGCGTCCGCGTTGAAGTTTGATTTCTTTCTTGTGCTTCTTTTATCTATACAATTAGCCAAAACGACATGCCAGCCATATGAATTTACCTGCAAAAATGGCGCATGCGCAAACATGAACTTCAAATGCGATGATAATGACGATTGTGGGGACAACTCCGATGAGACTGACTGCCCTCCTCCCAGCTCAGAAGGTAAAGGCTAGTTTGCACCCATGACGTAATACTGTAATAGCCGGTACAAGCCACATGCGTTGACGTAGTAGCGCGTTAATAACTAGCAGGACGTTATAAACATATAGCCTGTGTAGCAAGTGTTCCCGTGCGAGTTGGATGAGAAAGTTGTAATGAGAGCAAAAAAAGGCAGGAAGGGCATGATAAAGAGAAACGCTTGTCCACAGACCTCACGATTCTGATACACATCCCTTAATATTTGACAGTCCGTTTCATTCGTAGGTTGACAGCTTGTCAACATAGTAGCAGAAAAACAGATTCACCAGATTTTAAAAAATTTTCTCTTGTTTCCTACCCTCCCCTCCCCTTCTTCTCCTTTTTTTTTGTTTTGTTTTCCAACTTTCTCAACAACTCGCTGATAAACGAAGGCCATCTCCCATGACTCAAGACATAGTCGCCTCGAGTTGAGAACGCGCTGCTGCAGGAAAATTGAGAAAAATGGAGGCAAGTGAGGTTCAGGAATGCGATTGCCATGAGCCTTGAAATCAATAAGAGGTTTGATGTAGAATTCTAGGATCGGGTTAAGATAACTGCAAGGATGCGCACACTACGTAACTACAGCATTGCTTTGCACTCGCCTCGGCATTAAAGGGCACCTGAACACGGCCTTTGGTCCTACTGCGGCCTGACGGCTGTACCGATGAGCCCTAATGATGGCGAAACAGCTCTACTATCTGAACAATCTGAAAACCTGGAACAGGTTTCTGATGGGGTGATATTGCAGGTACTCTCATGCGTAAGAAACTGGCCATAGCGTGAAGTTTAATGGTGTGTGTGCTTCCTTGCAGTTTCGGCCAGTCTAGTCTCAACTACACTCCCCTAACCTAAAGTTAGCATTAACTCTAACTTCTCCCAAAGAAAGGTGTAGGTGGGCAGTTTCCCCGAATCTTATCCAAAGCTGTACGAAATCAAAACAGGATTAAAACTATGCAAGCGTTGTTACGTTGAGTTCTATTAATAAAACTAGTTTGCTCGACACGTCGTGCCCTGTATGCCTGGATACTAAATCTTAATTCTCTGATCTCAAATGCTACTTTCTCAAAAAAACATGAAAGGAGATGATCCAATTTTAAAGCATTCGCTGTGCCCGACAGGACAATACCAGGCTGCAATAACTGAAGCCTTCAGCGCAATCAACCAATCAATCAATCGTTAATTTATCCACGTAGCGCCTAGTGAGCTAAAAAGCTCGTTCAAAATACGTACGTGCTAACGTAAAATTGTCTTAAAATCTTGAGAATTAAAAATCTATTATATATACAACAACTAGGTTTGTCATAAAAGCTAAAATGTACAACTACAAATGTCACCGTATGAGAATTCAGATGACTAAAAATTGCTATGAATACGCATTCTAATATGCAAGATTGAAAATTGAAATAAAAGGATTTATTCTCAATCGACTTAGCAAACTTGGATAGGTTTTCTTTCCTCAGATCGGGTTCAAGTGAATTTCAGATTTTAGCGACTTGGTAGGTGAAAGAGAGGATTTATGCGCTTTGTATTTTCTGTTTGCCTCTACCACTTGCTGTGTGGGTAAAACCAGCTATCTAGTAATTATTTTAACAAATCGGCATTTAATACGAATTTTAGCGTTCATCATTTATTCCATATATTTAGATACAACCCTGTTAGTTTTTGGATCACAGGATGGATTATACGAAATTGACGTGCGCAACAAGTCAAGGATGACACGGATATCCAAGAAGATTGTCTTATCATTTGACTTTCCATCAGAACCGTCCCAGATTTACTGGTCGGACGGGAAACGTATATACCAGTTATCTCGACATAATGGCAACAATGAAGCAGTAAAATTTCGTCCTGATGACGTCAAGTCAGTGGCGAGTCTGGCTGTTGATGGACCGGCTAATAAATTATACTGGACAGACACCCTGCAAGGTGCAATTTATGTTGGGGATCTAAAAAATGACAGAACTATCAAGCTAATGGAAGAAAACCTTGAATCTCCGAGAGCTATTGTTCTTAGTAAAGGGTAAGTATCAAAAGTTTGGCTTTTTCCAATGTTAGGTAACCCTTTCGAGCTGCATACTGTGTTTACTCGGAGCCCTGGCTCGAATATTAACGCGCCTCTTAGCCCTTGATGACATGTTCATACGCGGACTGAACATGTCTTGTTTTGCTTAAAGAATGTACGCAATGAACTAAGTATACCAACTGATACTTTGATGAAGTCAACTGACTGCGGTTAAAAGACTCAAAAGATCGAAGTTTCGAGCAGTAGCCCTTCGTCATAGCAAATTCTGATAGATCGCCATACGAAAAATAATTTGTGCATCCTATGGGGCGACATCCACCTTCCTGATCAACTAGGCCAGTTGTGTTCATTCAAGACGTTTCCTTAAGAGTGTGTGTAATAGGACTTGCCGACCTCAAGTTATTCAGGCGATTATTTACAGGTTGGGAGTAGCTCTTCTCGAACCGTCTCCTCTGTACGTCGACCTTGCACTTTTCGGGATCTCTAGCCTTCTGTCGGATGTGCCTCTGAACTAGCTTGGAGATCTCACAGTCGGGGTTCATGCGGGAAGTCTTTTTACGTGCAAATGTTGTAATTACATTTCGCCAAACGAACTGCCATTTCAAGATAGTTGCATTCATCTTGGATAGTTAACGAGTTTCCATACGAACTGACTGATCCCTCAATAAAAAAAGGGAGGGAGGAGGTGGGGGCGGCTATACACAGGTTACTAATCTTAGGTCAGTTGTTATACTGGCAATCACTAGAGGAAATTTTTTATATTTTTTCTTACAGCTACATGTACTTTGCCGAGGGAGGTAGGAAGCCGAAAATCGAAAGAGCAAGGCTGGATGGGAGTAAAAGAAAGACGCTCTTTATTAGTGATAGTAACCTAGTCCCAAATGGTTTGGCTCTCGACGAGACACGCAACAAACTTTACTGTGCAGGGACAGACCTAGCTGGATACGGCGTTATAGGGGTTATCACTCTGAGTGATTTAAGAACGACTTTTATTTTTCAACGCACGGGCTATCGTCCGTTTGGTCTAGATATCTTTGAGGAGCATGTGTATTGGACTGACCTAAGAAAAAAGGCTCTTTTACGCATCAACAAATCTAGTGGAACTGGAATGGAGGTCATTTTATCTGGTTTAAACAAGCCGAAGGGATTAAAAATTCTCCAAATAGGTAAAGAAAGACTAGGTAGAAATAGTACTCAATGAGGGGGCACATGCAGATTTGGCACATGCCTTTTTGCTGTTTTCGCTTTGCCAAACTGACAGAGTCCGTGTGAAAAGACCCTATATCTCTTAAGACACTATGTCCTGTTGCAGATTATGATAACTCCTTTTCGACGAGGGTGACAACGATGAGTACGGTTGTTCCAGGTGCTACTTGTGCATATAGGAATGGCGGTTGTGAGCACTTATGTTTAAATCTGCTACACCCAACAGAGCAGAAATGCCTCTGTGAGGAAGGGTTTAGGCTTGGAGAAGATGGGAAAACATGCGAAATGGTAAGTGTTGGTAATATTACCAATTTACTAAAAGTTATTGGAACTGCCACTTAAATGCCCCAAGACTTGATTCCCATGTGTTCACATATATGTCGCACGTGATTTTATTACTTGGCCTTGACGCTCGATCCGATCTCGTACGTACGTACCCAAAGTGTTGTTCATTACTACTCCAGCTACGTTACGTTGAGTTTCGTCCGATCATATTATCGCCAGTTTGTTTTAAGATACGTCATTTAGGATGTCGTTTATTTAAAGAAAATCTTCAACAAGCAGTCCAGATCCTTCCAGTAGCTTTTTGTGTATTCTTTGTACGTGAGCTTAAGACATTTAAGACGTGTCAAAAGATTATACGTCCGATTAGGGATAAAATTTCTAAAAATGTACGATACAGCTAATCAACTTCAGTGACTGAAGTGTTAGCCGCAAAAACGGCTCATTAGAGAGTGAAGCCCTACTATATGCGACCCCCCTTTTATGACAGATTTGATCTTTGACGGGATGGATCAAAAGCAAGTTACAGCCTTAGTGCTGCTTCATTTATCAAAGGCGTTCGACAGTATCGAACATGGACTCCTACTGAAAAAACTTTGTTCACTGGGTGTTTCTAGAGATGCAGTGTAATGGTTTTAGGTCATTTTTTGACAGATAGAAGTCAGTCTGTAAGGACTGGAAGTGAATTGTCAGATTCCCGTAAAGTAGCGCATTGCGTTCCTCAGGGGTCGATATTGGTACCTGCCCTGTTTCACATCTAATGGGTGCTGAAGAGCTATTACAACAACTTGTAGCTCTACTTGTCGTTTCCTGCCCGGGAGGCCGACCACACTGCAGCTGCAGGAGATTGGCCGCCTGTTGTTGCACGCATAGCCCTCTTATTAATCCAGATAAAACTAGGCTGCTATTACTGGGAACCTTGCAGATGCTAGCATGCATGTCGAAGGATTTTAGCATCACCTTACTTAACTGGCAAGGAAATACGGCCGTCACATTCCGCGAAGGATTTGGTTGTTGTAGTTGACGCACACCTAAGTTTTAATGAACATGTGACTGATGTAGAGTCCAAGTGTACAGCTAGCTTGTGTCAAATAAATCGTGTAAAACATGTATTTGATAAATAAACGCTAATGACCACTATAAATTCTCTGGTTGTCAGTAAAACGTTTTTAATTACTGTTCGTCAGTTTGGGCTAGTACAACAAAGAAAAACATTGTTCGATTTCAGAAAGTGCAAAATTTTGCCGCTAGGGTTGCCACCGGCATCACCCCCATATTAAAGAAACTCCATTGGTTACCAGTTGCTCGGCAACTTGAAGTCAGAGACGCTGTAATGGCATTTAAAAATCTGTGCACGGACTAGCCCCAGCATATCTGTGCAGTAAATTCTTTGTTAGATGTCTCCCAATACTAGACACTAGTTGGATGTATCGCTACTCCGAACGGCTACTGGTCATTGGTAATTTGTATACAAAGCCGCTCGGCTTTGGAATGAATTACCTCGGACTCTAAAGGAAGTGAATAATTTGATGAATTTTAAGGCTGCTCTTCAGAGTCGCGCTTAGGAGAATTTTATAGTATCATAGCACCTTTTATACTTAGACTCTTTTTAAGCTAGCCAGGATAGTTTTTATATATTCATAGTTTTTTACTGTAAAGTGTTACTGGAAACCCGATTTTATTGGAGTGACAAATTATTTATTTATTGAACCCCCTTTACGTTTCCTATAATACAATTCGTTTTACCCACAAATTTTGGCGTAAACTTTGTTTTCAATTTCTCAAGGAACAATTGGAAGAAAAGAAAGGTGAACCTTGGATTGCAGTAATTTGGCTGCTGAGTACTTTGTCGCTGTTACTTGTCTTATTCCTTGGGGGTGCCGCGGTTAAGAAACTCCTCTCGTACTCAAGACAAAGAGGTTTGCCAGACGTGCTACGCATGTCGTTAAGAAAGGAGAGTAACGACACGGAGATGAAACCTATGAATGGCCCCGTCGCTGGCGACACGAACATCATGCATGCAGACCCGCTCGTGGATAATACGACTGATGCGTCACCTGAGTGGAACCAGCAAGTGTGTAGTGCTGAGTCTACAGGAGCGTGCGCAGTCAGCGAGGATTTGCCACTTCAGGTGAGACAGGCGAAATAAATTTTAGATTCTTGGTTTGCAACCAAGTGACAAGCCGTTAGTGGTCAATACGTATACAGTACATCTGGTTTTCGAAAAATTTTCATGATAACAGAGTTTAGTTCCCAGTGGAAAGAAATGCTTTTGTTCTTGACACCCAACATTGAAGTGTAAACCAGCAACAGTTATCGAAACACATATAAAAGTAATAAGCCAAGTTAACTGAAAGTAATAAAAGATAATTAGCGAATATGAAGAGTTAACCAGGTGAAAAAAATAGAACATAAGGTTAGAGCGCTTGAATACTGTAGACTACATCGCGGAGCAAAACATAAGAAGCTATGATGTAGCCTGGGACGAGGTTCCGCAGTTGGGGAAAAAGGCCAAAAAAATGGGCGAGCGAAGCGTGCCGAGCGGTAGTCTCGCTTATGGGGATCCCTAGTCTACCGCTAGGCTCGCTTCGTTCGCCGATTTTTTTTTTGGCCTTTTTTCCCAACTGCGGAGCCTGGTACCAGGCTACTATGATGCGACCTGAACGGCAAAACCAGTTTTTGAAAGTGACCTAAATTCCTTACATCTTCACGCGAATGTTCGTTTTATAGTTACCGTAAATGACCTATTAAGCGCCCAGTTCCAAATAAACGCCTCTTATCTAATAAACGCCCCCGCTACACGGTTAAAATTTTATTAGACGCCCCTCTCTAATAACCATTCCCTGTCCCTATGGTGACTATATTTCAATTAAGGTCATTTTGACTTTTTAGCGTCTGCAAAACAGTCGCACTACAGCCATCTTTTAATGTCAGCTGTATCTTCTCAGGGCAGACCGAGGGTTGAAAATTTAAACCACTATTTCCACCCCCGGGTTTCCATCACAATGTAACGATGACTTAAATATTTTTTTAAGGTTCAGGTGCAGGGAGATGTAGTGGTTTACAATACAGTGAACATGATGAATACAGTTCATATGAATACAACCAATAACGTTGAGCTTCAACAAAGTGGCGGAGTGACGGTTGTAGGAGACGAAGCGAAAGTCAATTATCATCAGCCTCCTACGAGCTGATGCAAAACATCCTGAGTAACGACGATGGAAAAGAATTCCAGTCGTTACTTTTATTTGTAACACTAGCATTATCTGGTGTGTTTATTGTTCAAGACTGGATCAGATCGTTGAAGGGCCTCTTCGCCATTCCAGAAACCCTTACGCGTGAACTCTTTCCAATAACGCGAGTGACAAATCCTAGAGTCCTCCCAGAGTCTGTAGCTACCGTTTGCAATGAAAGGGTGGAAACTAACGCGCTTTTTACTCCGTTTAGAGAAGCTCATCATACCAGTACACTCTGTCCGGCACTAAAATGAACGTTTTCAGTCACCCCTGTGTCCTTGTGCACACTCGTTAGCTACCCTGTGTTCATGTACACACTCGAGTTTTTATTTGATTGTGCTTTATCCTCAACTAAAAGGGTTACGTGTTTCCTTTAAAAGGGGCTCCTCCTCTAACGACACCATGACAACTAATTCAACTGTCAATGTGTTTACATTCAGCTAATTGGGGGTACCGAAAATAGTATGGTAACAAATCTACGGTACTAAAAAAACAATGATAGTAATGATAAAATGAGATTTAAAAAATGTGTTTCATGTAAGATATGTTATAAATTTACTCAGCGATTGCGAACTTATCAGCATTAAAGAAGTCAAAGAATTCGTTGTTTTCAAAAATGTTAATTGTGGTACGTATGTTAAAGGTGTAAGTTGTTGTCATTTAACTTTAGGTCAGTGATATCTAACAATTTTTACTAATGGGAAAGACATCCACAGTAATCACCGTGTCTTTAAGAATTATTTTGGATTAAGTTTATACCTTATCCCCATGGGAATCAAAATCGAAAGCCAAGAAAAAGTTGAGAAAAAAGGAAAAAGCTTCCAGGATAACACCATATGAGCCCCCCGAATTATACAAGAATCAAGTGCAGCTGCAAGGTTTTTCCGTGTGAAATTTGCTTTACATTCGGCCGGATTTTGTTAAGGAAAATTTATTTTACGACGAGGGGAAAATGTTGGATTATGTTGCATATTTTCTTTGTACAATTATTTATTCTCCCAAGCACATTAACAACATAATTATTTTAGGCTTCATTATATTTTAACGATCTCATCTTAGTTTTATTGTTGTCAAAATAAACAGTATTGATTTAACCCGCCCGGTCGGTCAGACCTCACGTCGCAAAACTAAGGCTTAATTTTCCCGCGCTTAGAACGCCATTCTTATCTTTTGCTCGGTCACGGCGTTCTAAAAGCCCTCAAGCTCCCTTACGAATTAATGAAGATGCGTTTCGAATTTTCCTTTAACCTGATTGGCAAATCGACAATGGCTTTTTTAACAGGCCAATCATGGCGCGTACTCAATCCTAGTACATAGGAGGGGACCCAGAAAAAAGACTTCGGCTTAGTTCCGTTTTTGGCGCAGGTAAGATACATGAGGAGCCGCAAGCGGTGATATTTTTGCACGGCAACTGGCGGCACAAGAATTTGGAATTGAAGGGCAAATTCCTAGAATACCTTCATCAGTTAAGCCAGAGAGAAGGTGTTTAAAAACCTCGGAATCCTAAACAACATGTCAATCAAAATATCACTTAGAGCTTTTCGCTAATGAAGAGCTTTCACGCGGCGAAGCTTAAATTAGACATTATGATATCGAAATAGGAACTCATGCCAATGAAAGCATCTGAAGTGATTGTCACGTTCTTACTCAGTGTAGCAAAACATCGACGAATTGCTGCTGGTAAAAATCTGGTACACGGGGATATGCATTTTCCTTTTTAAGAGAAAGGAATTAGAGCTGCTTTTCAGGAATAGGTTTTCTTCGGGCTAGCTAGAAAACTTCAGCTTGTTCTACCCACGAGGTTACAGAGAGCCGAAATGCAGTGATTATTAGATTTTAGTGTAACCATCAGGTATGTTCTACCCACGAGGTTACAGAGAGCCGAAATGCAGTGATTATTAGATTTTAGTGTAACCATCAGGTATGTTCTACCCACGAGGTTACAGAGAGCCGAAATGCAGTGTTCTCGCAAAAATAGTAATGGCGTCATAAGTTGTCTAGGATAGGCAGGTCTGGTTAGAGTACCAGCGATATTAAACCTACAGTAAAGAGGGACCTAGAGGCAGTTGAGAAATGGCTAGAAGCCAATAAAATTGGCTGCAACAGTTGAAAAGCTTGTAGCCTGAGATCATTCCCTCTCCCTATTATCCCTTTATGTCTCTCACGGGAAGAGGGCATGATACATTTCTTTGTCGGATCACATGTAAAAAAGCCAGAATCTGGACTTTTTTCTGATTGGATAGGAAACAATACGGATGATTTGCGCTGTTCCAATTGGCCAAAATGCCGCCATCCGTTAGTTGTTGTTGATTTCAGTCTGCATTTTTGCTTGCGTAATAAGCAGTGAATACACACGCGAGTTCGTTATAAAATTTCTGCCGGCTCAGTTTTCTCGAATTTAAAGAATGCCTAAATGAGTCCTAAATAGAAATTTCATCCATTGAAATATTTTCCATCTCATCGTATACCAAAAAGTTGCAGTCAAAAATTCACCGATCATTTGAATGCAATTTGATATCGGCTACAAGTTACAGAAGCTACAAACGGGTTCACTTTTCAAATAATCAATTCATAAATGGAATCTTGACCTGGTTTGACTGTAATTCCTCGTTCAGAAACCTGCGAATTATTCTGAGCGATCTTTGCTTTCACAACACCTTTCAGTTCGTAAAATATGGTGCTTCAGCCTAATTTTTTTTTTCACTGCTTCCGGCACAGAACGAAGTCAACGAGCTTTAACCGGTAAATTCTTTATTGTTTGTAGCTGTTAAATAAAGGTAAGGCAGCTCCAGCTAGCAGTGTTTCATCACAAAAACAACACATTTAAAATTTTTTTTAGGAAGCGCCATCTGAACATGGACGTACTTAAAAATTTTCTTTTCCCTAAAATTTGATTTCAAAAGAGACATCATTAGTTATTCGCGCCAAAATTTGATTCCCGTCTGGTAAACGCTTATTGGCTAATAAAATGACAGGTCAAGCAGACGTTAGATTATGTAAATTAGGGAGCGGTTAACGGCTTGTTAAGTGAATGTATCAGGCGTTATTTTTTTCCCTCTCGAGCCAAAGAAACAAAGAAGCAAAAAATAATAATAATAATAATAATAACGCCTGATCTCAGGTTAAAAAGCTTGTTGATAGATGCATCTAGACAAAGCATCATTGCAGCCAAAGAAATGACACTTGTGCATACATGATAGACCTAAAAGAAAACTACTCGCAATACGGACTCATTTAGAGTTTTAATCTTCAGGAACTACTGACTGATTTTGGATCTTTTCGAATGGATGCAAAGTAAGGTACGTGACACTTATGCACTACTGTAAAGTGAAAAAACGGAATTCGGTTCCGTTAAGCCTTTTGACTAGCAAACGCCTTCTACTGTACAGACGCCCCAAAGCCTGCCCCCACCCCCCACCCCCAAAAAAATATATATGTATATTCGCTAAACCGAACAGAAATTTGAATTTTTCAGATTTCTCATGCCACAGAACGCTTAAAAACAAGAGGTGTGATCATAACTAAATGCAAAGTAGCTTGTGAATTGGAAAAGGTTCTGTTTCCCGATAAAAGAAAAATCTCTCTCCCATATATTTCTGTAATGAAAAGGTTTACGTTTCAAGTGCACATGTCCATCGAGCGTTTTCACTAAGGGCCTGTTTACATGGAGGTGGGGGACCTCAGGTAGCTGAGGTAACCCGCTTAGGTGGGGTAACCCGTCTGTCCATATAATCTCTCGTTTTACTTGGATCACGTTTACATGATAGGTGGGGTTACCCGCCTAGGCGGGTAGCCCGGTCTGCCAGACCGGGTAACCCTCTCAGCTGGAGTCAAATTTTGCCATGTAAACGTTTCAAGGTGGGGTAACCCGCCTAGCCGGGGTCGGATTCCGAATACATCAAATTTGCGCAAAATTCATTTTGGCGGTGGCTTTGCATCATTATTAAAGGTAGCAATAGAAAGCCACAGCACTGAAGGTTGTAGCAGGAGCAGCACGTGAGTGTAGAAGTGCATTAATCGCCAAAACATGAGGTTTGCTAGCATTTTTCTTGTTTGCGTGCTTAGCAACCATTCAATAATCTTGAAAATGTGTACCGCGGGATGATTACATGTAAAGGAGAGTTATTTTTTTTACACCAACTAAGCGGGTTATCTCACCTACCTGGGGTCCCCCACTCCCATGTAAACAGGCCCTTAAGTGGCCGGTATCTATGCAAATTTATTAGAACAAGTAGAAAATGTTGACTTAGAAAAGAGTTCAACTCCCACAGGATTTATTCAGAACACCAATATGTCCGCCTTGACGTCATGTAAATTTTTCTGGCGATGAAGCTTTCATAGTATATTTTGTATACGTTGTTTAGGAAAACATGACATTTTAAAATACTTTTTTCGCCTCTAAGACTAAAAAATGGATACGTTGTGGTTCAATTTTGAGTTTAAAACAAAGGGAAATACAGTTTACCCCCGATAACTCGAACCTTCCACTTACTCGAAGTAATTTTTGTTTCCCCGCAGATCATCTCTATATAATTTTACCCTCGATAACTCGAACCATGTTTTAAGCCCTTAAAAAGTCGGAAAAAAACAGTGTAAGGGGGGCCGAAACATTAAATTTTGATTTTCCCATTGACGTGTTGTAGGCATGTAGTTCTGACTAGTGGAGGCTGATGTTGTTTGTCACAAATCTACCGTGGAAGAGCTTTACTTCTCAAAACAGTAAAACGCATGCTCTGTTTAATCTAGAAGTATGTATCAATTTTCACTCAACATTTCTACAATAAACTGTGATTAAAATGTAGACTGTGTAGTAAAAACTGTTTTGTTTTGTTTTGTTTTTGTTTTGTTTGTTTGTTTGTTTTTTTTTCATACTCCCGGCTATTTTCTTCGAGCTCCCGACAACTGGAACTTTTTTTTCGATTTCCCTAGGAAGATTCCAGTTATTGGGAGTCGACTGTAAAATCTAAATCAAGGAGTTGCCAACCACAACAAATACAGGGTAATCCCCGGATGGACCGAATAGGCAGATTTCGAAGTATCAAAATTCATACTTGGCGTCGAGGCTGTGGGAATTAGAAAACAAATGAATTATTAATTAATCCCTGAGTCTTAATGCTATTTCTTCTGTTTCATTGTCTTCCGCCTTGAAGCCAAGTGTGAATTTTAATAACTCGGAACTGACACGCTTTAGTGACCTTCCGAATATTCGCTGGAAACGTGACGTTGCTCACTAGAGGAATTTTACACAAGGTTGAGCCGAAGAAGGAAACCGAGGAGCATTTATCCTGTAAAACGGTGAACGGGGTGTGTTCTTATTCTTTTGGCCAGAAAAAGAACCGACAGCTCCAAGCAGTTAACCACGTTGCAAATTAAAATGGCGCGCATTCTTCAGCACATGGCCGTATTAATTTTCGTCTGTCTGGGAGAAACTGTTGCAGGGTCCGTCATCTCTAGGCACCGATCTCCAGGTAAGAGTCAAAGTTAACAGATCTGTTACAGATCAGACTATGTTCATGGTCTGAAAGAAAACGTCTGCCAGACAAATCGTTATCACTTCATGTTTGAGGGAAAACTTCGGACACTGTGATTTCTTCGATACATAGACTTTGCCATTATCTTGTGAATTGTGTTGAAATCAGTTTAATAACTACACTTTATATAATTCAGATCGGCAATTTCGCCTTTTATCATTGGCGAAGTGAAACTGTTTGTATGAGAAGGTATCGTTTTGTTGTCGTTTGTCATCCGTGAAGTGAAACGTCGGTACAAAGTCCACAAAGAAGAATGCTTTCATAGTTTTCATAAGAATTTATTTAATAAGATTATCGAGGCTACAAAATGACCAAAATTGAAATATTATGAAAATTTCAGGGAAAAGTAAACCCGAGGCTAAGACTTTGAAAAGAATATATTAATTTTGTGTGTGGAAAAAGTTGTAAATAAAATTCGATTATATGTTTTTCACAACGATATATAAATAAGTGCTTTGTACGGTATTTAATACGCACGAGATGTTGACGAATCACAATTCGAACGAGTAAGCCCAGTGATGGAGTGAGATTTTTGAAAAGATATGGATTAAGCTTTATTCAGAACGATTGCGTTAAAACCGTACAAAGCATGCACTTTCCACGTGATATTGTGTTTATTAATTGCATGCTGAGACATTCGTCACTCCGAAAGCCTTTTATTTTTTATGGTTTTCAAGGTGTTAGAATGATGAAATTTGCCTCCACACATCGTGAGGTCACATAAAACAAAAACACGTCGTTGCCTCAAAAATTTTAATGATC
The DNA here is from genome assembly GCA_942486025.1 of Porites evermanni. Classification (NCBI taxonomy): domain Eukaryota; kingdom Metazoa; phylum Cnidaria; class Anthozoa; order Scleractinia; family Poritidae; genus Porites; species Porites evermanni. Next base: position 52,401 of record CALNXI010001951.1, read on the forward strand.
TCTAGAGGCCACCATTAGTTGGTCAGTAAATATTAACAATGGTTTGTTGAATGGTGTTATATTTAATGACTTAAAAAGGCGTTTGACAACATCGACTATCACATTCAGTCTGTTGCGTAAACTTTGTGATATTAATGGAAACTCTTTAAAGTGGATTGAGTTCTATTTAAGCAATCGAAACCAGAAGTGCAAGGTAAACAATCATTTATCGCAAGCGCAACAAAGCAATTGTGGAGTTCCTAATGGTTCCATCTTAGGCCCCTGTTTTCCTGATATATATTGACGATCTCCCAAGTTGTCTAGAGAAGGCTGCCTCTAGAATGTATGCTGATGATACTGATATTATTTTTGATGTGTCTGACTTGAGTGTCCTTGAAAGGGAGATAATTGCGATTGAAGAAAATTACCTCTGGCTCATGGCCAAAAACTCCAGTCTGGATATTGCCAAAACTGAATTAATGTTAATTGGGTGTTCTTATATAGGACAAATTAACTTGGAGAAACCACGTAGGCGAAATTTCTGAAAGGATTTTCTCTAGACGCACTGGGGTTGGAAAAAGGCCATCATTGTTTTTAAGTCTTTACGTAACCTTGCTCCAGCGTATCGCCACAAAAAGGTTTTGCAAATTCAATGCTAAATTTTAAAAAACTCAGTTAACAAACTTGCATTGCCCAAGCCTAGGACAAAGTACCTGAGGTGCAGCTTTTCACACACAGCGGTGCCGCATGGTGGAGAAATCTGCTTCAAGGTCTTAGGGGATGTGATCCTCTGGGGTTTTTAAAAATGATGCTTAAAACTTACTATTCTTCTTTAGGCTCCCACACAGCAATCATGTAAATTAGTTGGATTTTAGTAGTTGATATTTTTTAGTATATACGTTTAACTGGTATTTCCCGTGTAAAATAATAATAATAATAATAATAATAATAGTAGTAAAATTAAATAGGGGTATTCCTGTATAAATATGACGGAGGTGCTCGTCTTGTATATTCGGGTTAAAATTTGTGGATTGGTATCACCTTGAATGGGGTGCGTTAATCTCAAAAAGACTGCATAAAGACGAAGTACCTCTCTAAGGCTTTAAAGGGTGTTGAGCCAAAGAACTATTTGTTACTCTTTTGATTTTTTGGAATCTCTTTTACACCCAATACTGCTTCTTGAACAGGGTGTCTGGACTGGAAGCCTCCGTGAACAGGGTTATTTGACGTTGGCGATGCGCAGTCTATATATGTATTACCAATGTTAGTAATATATCGTGTCAGATTAATTCTTAATTCTGTAGGCGAAATGAAATCAACAAGGTCCATAAAAATGATCTGTAATTGTCAGGTTTGAGGAATTAACTATAGTTGTCTTAAACAGGGCCAGGGTTTTCTCTAGACAGGGTTTAAGGGCCCCTCAACGGCACGTCTGAACTCAAACTTCCCATAATAGCGGCGTGAATGACTTTGGACCTAACTAGCACGTTACCTATTTAAATCAATAAACATATATAGTTAACACCCATATTTACGGATAGATCAAGCCCCATATGTTTTGTATTAAGGTAATTTTATTGCGCTTATCTAGACTAAATTTGCGTCATACATTTGCGTTTACCTGCCAAGGTCGCAATGCGATACCGCTGGATTGGATGGGTGACCTTGAAGCTGACTGCTACGTCTTCTCCCGTGGGACGGATGGTGAGTTTAGAACAAAATGTTTAATCTGTTGACTGGTTTAGAAAGAAAAGAAAATTGAACCGAACAAAAAGGGAAAAGCAAGGTATCCGTAAAGTTGCACGTGACAGAATTTTTTAGAGTACAGCTGCTGTTTATGTTCCATTGGGCTTCTGATCTGTTTTAGTCTTTTTTTAAAATGTGGTGAATGCTTACCCTCGGCCAGATTGAGCTTTGCTTATTAATATAGAGCCACAGATGACAGATGTACAGTTGAGTTGCCGTTTAAGCCTGGCGCCGTTGTCAACTTGTGACAAAACATTAATTTTATGCTATATTCTGAAATCAATGAAAGATGGTTTCCATGTTCTGTAAGAAGCACCCTCCTGGGCCTAGTTGTTTGAAAGTTGTATATCGCTATCACTTTATAAACTGATTTTTTCATCCAGTGGATAACGCAACTGATTTTCTTAAGAATTATCCGCTAGGTAGTGATTGATGTGGTGGATAACACCATCCGATGTTTAAACAACCGGGGCCAGGTCTATAAAAACAAGTGAATGCTCTTTCCTATCGTTTCGCGTATGGCATCATGATTAGGACGGGTAAAAAAGTGGAGGGAGTGGACCTGAGCATGGAAATATGTTGGATGAAAAACACATACGGGGGGTGACAGCTCTAACAAGGGCTGTTTCGGGAGAAAAACAAATTTATTCCGGGAATCTGGAGATTTTGCCGGGAATCGGGAAACCTGGGAAAATTTTCGGGAAATATGAGATATTTTCGGGACATTGAGCAAAGATTTGATATTACATGTTATCAAACAATATATGTACAGTGATATGCACCCAGTGTATGCGCTGTATTCTATGTATTTTGACACTTGAAAACGGCTGAACTCCCCATGATATGAAAAGATCAATCAGCAACGTTTCCAACTGAAATAGCATGAAGTTCGAGTGCGATTGACCACGTCAAATCCCCAGCAGATTGACACCAGAACCGTACCGGTGCAAGGCACATACTATCAGTTCACAGCAGATCCCATCATTCATTAGTTCAGGAGTATTTTTACGCTGCACGTTAACCAGTTTTAAGAGCACATTCAACTGATTGCATACTGGAAAACTTGAAAGAAGTACGTAAGAAGTATGTAAGAAAAAAACGAAACTCGTTTAACCTTGTTAAACACAAATGAGGCCATAAAAAGTAGTATGTCTGTGAAGACCCTTTAATCATCCTGATCTCGTCGGGGCCCTTCCAATTTTGCTCGAGAATCCCGACTCCCGATCAATATGCGCTTGGGATAGGAAAATTTCAGATTTTGACATACAGTTGTTCTGAAATTTTCAAATGAATTCTTATGATACTCATACAATGACACCACACAGAGTATACTTAGCTGAAAGTGATATCCAGAGCAATTTCAAAAACCGCACAACTTGTATAAAATAAAATTGACATGAAATTTTCAAATGAATTCTTATGATACTCATACAATGACACCACACAGAGTATACTTAGCTGAAAGTGATATCCAGAGCAATTTCAAAAACCGCACAACTTGTATAAAATAAAATTGACTACTTCTACGTGAAGTCACGCCAATAAAAATAAGCATAAAAAGGACAATTGATTTAGAGAACATTTTGGACAGAATTTGTCCTCTCAGAACACTAGAAATGACGTTTCAGAGCACCAAGATTTCAAAATTTTCTGGGGGAGCATGCCCCCAGACCCCCCTAGTGGTTGGCCCTTCACTGTTCGCCTGATTCATTGGTGATTAAAAAACAAAAAAAACATGATTTTATATACTTAAAAAGTTTCACAGTCTTTCTGTGTCAACATGATACCCTCTAAACGAAAAAATAACTAAGGTTAGATAATTAACAAGTTATATATTAATTAACAAGAAGCTGCAAAAAATCTCTAATCAAAATTTTAATTTTAATTGTTTAAACAAAAATTTGGGAAGTTAAACATTTATGGGGAATGCCACCGAAAAATTCGGGAGGGTCGACGAAATTTCCGGGAGGAAATAAAGTTATTCATAGGACTGCCCAAACAGCCTTTGTTAGAGTTGTCACCCCCCGTAACACATGGTCCAATCCTTCCTTTTGGCACAAAATTGAGTGACCCACCCTTGTTAAAAATGAACCTTTAAAATTACATGAGACACCCCCTAGTAAACATAAATCGTTTTACTTTTAATCTAATGAAACCACATTTTGTGTATGACGAATTCATAAAATAAGTAGGGTGTTATGACATAGGTTACCTTCCTCCAAGAGTAGCTAAAAATTAAACGACCCATCCTGGCCCAGGGGTCAAAAACTGATGACCCACCCCCTCTCTGCTCCGGCCCAAATAATGACAAAATGTCCCTTCGCCACCCCCGCTCAATACCTTTTTACCATTCCCTTACCACTAGCAGTGTTTGTATAGGCCTCAAGTGTGTTATCAGTCTTACAGAAAATGGGAAGCTATCTTCTGTTTTATATCTCTTGTAATGTCTGTGGAGGTACTGTTAACGTTCAAAGTACCCAGTCAATTTCTCTCATAATCTCGGAGATTTCCTCACTCAAAGTTGTGTTTAGTTTTGTTAGGTCCTCACATGAAGACAGATGGTTCAAAATTCAAGAAAGAGGCTCCAAACAAACTGGATAATCCTATTTCACCCTCTATCGTCCTCTCACTCGGGAAGAGTAATATAATATGGCGAGTCGCGATTGTCTCTGATGATTACTATTTCATGTGCTCGGAAAACGCCAGTAAGTAACTCGAGTCTTTTGAGTTTTTTCATCTGATCAGCCCTTGCAAGACTGGCCTTACAGTTGTCTTGTCTTGTCTTTTTTAATCAGTTTGTGGGAACCAGTTGCTGCAAATGCAAGTGAGCTAAAAAACAGGAATTATAATTAGCTCGTGAATTTGGCGTTCAATTGATTCCGCAGCCCCTTAGTTTAGGGATTTGTTATTCATCCACATCACATCAGAGCCGTAGCTAGCGGAGGGCAGGCAGAGCCCCTTCCCCCCCCCCCGGACCTGCTGAGCAAGACAAATCAAGTCTGTGGATGGATTTGTTTTCAGTTGATTGTAGTGACTTGCAATTGTTTGCCATTTTCATGGCCGAGAAATTGGTTGGTCCACGGTGTGTGCAAATACACGTAGTAAGCAACAGGATGCAAACCCCCCTATTGAAATAGGAGTGTATATGTACTATTTGCAAGGTTCACTCTAGCGTTGGACACGTTCTTCAATGGCAGAAGAACGCCTTAGCGGCCTCGCAGTGATGCTTATTAATCGTGTCACCAACTACATGCCAACGCCATATGAACGAAAATCAAACTAGAGACACCTTTTAATAGGTTAGTTAGCCAAACAGCATGCAGTATTGCGAAATGTTTAATGTACTAGTACATACCTCTTAAACTTTCTTTTTTGACGCCTGTCAAATGACTGTCAAATCGTGCGTCCTGCACTTGTTTCCGGTCCCCCAAACGGGAAGAAGCCATATAATAAACACCTTATTAGCCTCGTTTTTTCGGTCCGTACTGTAAATTACGGATCCTCGTTTTTTCCATCGATTTATGGCCCAAGCGCGAAAACTCGGTCCGTAATTTACAGTACGGACCGAAAACTCGGCTAATAAGAGGTATGTACGGTGTGTTTCAAATTAACAGGACCTCGGAAATAAGCACCTGTAAGCACTGAAAATACCTGCCTTTTCACACTTGTTCGAGGTCGATTTTTCGGAGACATATCTAGTCTATATCTCATGACAAGTGCTGAAAACAGTTTTTCGGAGCCTCCAAATTTGAAAATTGTCTGGGGGAAGGATATTCCCCCCCGTTACCAAAAACCTACCTAAGGCCCTGCGCATGTACTAATTATATCAAGTGACTGTGGTAACAAGATGGCAATAATTGACCAAGAAAATTTTTTTTAGTGATTCGAGTCACAGATGAAGACGGTGATCGTGTGCTCGAAAGACTACAGTAAGTAATCAGAGTCTTGAGTTTTTTATCTGTTCAGCCCTTGCAGGATCCTACAGTTGTCCTTTTGACACTCATTTTTATTGTTGAATATGACATTTGTTGAGGGAATGTGGTGTTTCGAACATCTCCCTCTCTCTCTCCCCCTCTCCATATTCACTCATTTAATGACTCTATGGCGTTTTTTAAATTCCTTTTCCTTTCCCCAAACATCTCAGTCATAAAATCGGCATTATCGATGGAGCGATTTTCGTCAGCAATAAACTGAAACAATATCTTAAGCCAAAGGAAATATAGCCGCCATTCGAAAATCATATGCGTTGTGGTTTACCTTTTTCATGTGATCTGTGCGATGCAGATTATGTTTGCTATACAGCGCATTGTTGAACATAAGGACTAGGCTATCGGTAAAAAAAAATTGTGGAAACTCATGGGTAAGACCAAGAAAGCCAATTTTGCATTTTCCTCAAGTGCCAGACGAAGTTTGAATGCTTGATTTATGAGATGCCCTTTCATTAGAATCCAAGCTTGAAGACCACCCAGGCTTATTGCATTCGTATAAAACTCTGCTTTACTAACATTCTTGAAACTCTATTAGTAAGTTTTTTAATCAGGCATTGTTTATTTTCATTTTGCAACAGGCATTACTTTTTGACTTGATAATCGAGCATTAGTTGAACGTTGAAAAGTCGTCGTCGGTTTTTTAATTTTTATCTTTATTTCAGCGCAGTATTTATATGCAAATGTTTAACGAAATCGCTTCTTATACATAGAGCGATTTTCGTATGACCTTAAAATGAAAACGCCCGAACAAAACAGAAACAACAAACGAACGGAAATAGAGCCATTTGATTGGTTTATCGAACAGATACAAAAGCGATGGCTTTTGGTTAGTTAAGCGAACGCTCGGGTGAAAAAACTTCATGCCCGAGAACTTTCTAGAAATCAAACGATACTTCGCTTTGAAGTCATACTGCAACACGATTGGCCAATCGAACAATGCCTTCTCCATATTAGGTTTGTTTTCTTTGGCGGGAGAACGAGGAGTCCATGTTTTGATCTTTTCATCCATTGGCTTATCATTTCTGAGGTTAGGAAGTTAAAGTTTAAATTTTTTCCTTGTAAATACAACATAATTTTTTTAAAAAAATACCTTCCTTTCTACCAACTTTAAAACTAAGGTTCTTACAGCATCATCCGTCTTTATTGGATCAATCTGTATTTGTACGTCACTTTTTATTTTCAAAATAATTATGCTCCTCCATTTTTCCACAAGAAATTACCGTCTAATTTTTTCCCCTTTAGGATACTGTGGGTCTCTACTTTTAATAATTATTACTCGGAAAGGAAACACAATGGCTACAACATCACTGAGTCCGTCTACGCAATTAAGTCAAGACATAACGATCTTTTATACTGGGTTGATATCATCAAATCTGATGGAACCCGTAGTGACGACCTGGTTTTGTGGCTACAATGCAGGCCCGGGATCAAAGTAAATGGACACCACAAGGCCCTCTACCGGAAAATTAAGTGGACAAATAGTGTCCATTTGTACCTTTCGTTCAGTCTGAAGAGCTATGAAGACAATGGATATTTATGGACCGACACTGACGGAGCAAGGGAAAACGTTTTTGTTACTGGTTTTTGCAAGACGTTTGGATTGGAAAACCCTCCCGGATATGAAGAAAAGCGAGGTATTATTCAGCTAACTCACTGCCATATATAAGACAAAAATCTTTCACAACGGCCCTAGTTTTATTTGTTATTTTGCAAAGATTTTTTTTTCTAGAATCCTAGAAAATTCTTCAGCGTTTCCCTACAGTTACTCTGAACAGTTTTTTCATCTTAAAAAGTGCGTGCTCAATACCAACAGGCACATAAATGTCGTCGACGTGCGAGCCATTGTCGAGAATGAACAACTGAGGAAACGCTCTCATATTTTTGTAAACTTTGACGTCTTTGGTCCATATGGAAACATGCTTATTATTCTTCGTGGACCCATTAAGCTTTCCATTTCAGCTATTAAGATGGTAATTGGCAAAATAGGGCAGGATAGATCTGGTACCTCATTATTAAAATTTTGACCAATCCTAACAGAGTTACAGACAAAAAAACAAGCAACATTTGGGGAAAAATCCACCACCAATTGTGCTGTTTACCTACTATACTGCTCTTAACAGATTAAATTAACCCATGCGAGAGAAAGGCGGTAAAAAGAAACGCAAAGGGAAAAAGAAGAGAGCAAGAAAAAAAATCAAAATAGATTCGCGTGCGCGAAAACCGGAAAAGCTGCTTAATTAGATCCAATTAGCAGAAAATTAAGGGTGATGTTATACGGAACTATTCGATACGACGATTTTTAGCGCAACACAGCACAGCGTTGCAACATTGTTGCGACATTATATTGTTTTGAACGGTTACAACATTGTTCCAACATGTTAACACTGTGTTACGCTAAGATCGTCGTTGCGAATAGTCTTGTGTAACATGTCCTTTATTAGTGTTGGAAATCTCTTTTTTGGCCATTCCGGCCCATGCTAACTGGCCGAAAAACGGTTCTAAAAGGAGGATTTGGTCCAAAATGCGGTTTTCCCCTAAAAACTGGCTGACGGCAAAGCGGTTAAGGACCTTATCATCCATAAACTGAAAGACTATATCCTTTTTTTCCAGGTGAAATCTTTTACCAACGCAGTGGTGATGAGAGAGTTGACTTGAACAAACCACACCCTGAAAAACCAAAAAGTGAAAAAGACAGGGTTAGTGTTTTATGTATGTGACGACGATTGACATAGAGCACTGCTTCTAAAATTCCTGAGTTACACGTCGCATCGTTCTTGTCAGATTTGGGGTGGCAACCAAGTTTGCTTATGGATCTATCGCTGAGGAATGAACTGACCCTCGTTAGGAATGTTTTGAAATAAGTCGTGCAGTCCAATGGATAAGAGATAAACTCTATTTTTACTGTAGATAATAGTACTACGTTTTAATTGTTTTACATAACGTTGAAACCTTATTAAGGCTCTTTGCATGCCTTAAATGCCATCGTTGTGTTTCTTCAAAGCTAGAAAATATTTTGTAAAACTTCTCATTGTGCGTTAGCAACTCGTGATTTGTTGATATTGCTATATTCCGGATTTTAGGGAGGAGTGGACAAACCTTGGGATCCAATCGCTTCGTTGGGTGTCATTTCGCTGCTACTAGTACGTATGCGGGCAATATTCTATCATTGTTTCTTCACAGTTTGTATTTGTTATGGTCATTTAAATACTAAATGAGTGGGTCAGCCATTTAGGGCGAATGAGTGAGTAAGTGGGTTTTCATTCAAGATAGAACCAGTGTTAGCAAACACAGGCCCAGACATGAACACTTTCGCTTCCAGCCGCCTCGTGTCGGTGATCACCGGCGCAGTCGCTTGCGTTTTGTTTTGCAAAATGTGGATTTTTTTTTACTCTTCATTTTTGGATAGAATTAGACGACAACGATCATTCTGCTAGTAGTCTAACACTCACTTAATGTTATCTAAATATCGTTTTGTTTTAGAGAAAATGTGAAGAATAAGTTTGGGGGACTTATTGACGCTAGTGTTTTTATTTTTGTTTCTGTTTGATTTTGGGATTTTTTTGTAAAGAGTGTCCGGTACTGGATAATGGTCGTAATGTGTAACTACATTTTCCTTAGGTAACGATTTACAGATGCTCTCCTGGAACAAAAGTGACCAACATCACCAAATGCAAAGTGGCCAAAGTGAAGGGTCAACATGGTGGAGTGGTAATTGCAGGAGATTACGCGACAGTAAATTTTCATTACCATTACGCGAACAGGCAAGATTAAGCGAATCTCGCAACTGTTAGAAAAAAATGTATTATAATAACAATAAAAAAAACCTGGCAACAGGTTAAAAACAAACAAACAAAAACAGATTAAGCGAATGCGTGTGCGTTCTGATTAGTTGACCACCCGAGTGGTCAAGATATTGGCCTATCTCGCCCGCTCGGGAGTTCTCGTGTTAGTCCGGCGAAAAATTAAGGTATATCCTTGTAAATAGCTTTCGGCCCATCTTTTGTATTTGTTGTAAAACGTTAGAATGTTTGTAATTGTATTTTCTTATTTCATTAAATTTTCAATAGTTGATTAAGTAAGCCATTATTTTGCTACCGCTGAAAGAGATATTTAGATTATAACAGGAAATATCGTGGGATAATCATTAAAAACTGAATCATTTGATAATGCAATTCTAGTGTTTTGATTGGCTTAGCCATTATGGTATATTATACACTTAATGTCAGATCCCGAGGCAAACAGTTAGTTTTGTTTTCCCGAGAGTCCTGATGTTTCCCGCGACGAAATCGAGGGAAACATCAGGACTCGAGGGAAAATAAAACTAACTGGTTTCCCGAGGGACCTGACATTAAGTGTTTTTGGATATGAGATGATTATAGCCAACTCGGCGCTACGCGCCTCGTTGGCTACCTACTCTCATATCCAACGCGCCCTCGTGGAATAATTGTTAATTATAGAATTTTAATTTTAAATCAATGTTATATTTCATCGATATCGGGTATTACTAGCTCTTAACCTCTAGCCTGTGAACAGGCCTTTGGTCGAGCAGGGAATTTTGAAATAACCCCGCTCTTGATAGGAAATTAGTGCCCATGAATCGTTGTTAAACGTGAGCAAAGAACTAAGATCCCATTTGATTATTGTGACCACTCCGGAATTACGCATCTGGGTGTGGACTTCCTTAGTTAATATACGCAGCATTTTTGTAAAATTTAATTAGATTGAGATCGAACGTAGAACGGAACGTATACTGTTGAATTGTGAAGAATAAAGTCAACGATTTCATAGAAAACTTCAATTTTTTTAATTTTTTTTCTTGACCGATGTTAGTAATAATTGTGCCGGAACGAAAAATAATGTTTTTAATTGAATCTGTTTTTCTCGCTTCCTCCCAAACCGCTCCCCACCCCCAAAGTAGTTTTGACACTCATTGGCAAAGTACAAACATTAACCATAAAGGACTCATTGGCAAGATGGCAGGCCGTAACGCAAAGCGCTCGATCTCGACGATCTTACGGAAAAATAGAGGACTGTGAACAGTTTAACGTTTTATCATTTTTTTTATCAATTGACGGTTCGGTTTGACATCACATGACCGTGGTGTGTGTTCCTAAGTGAAACCCCACCCACCCCGCCCCAACCCCGCCCCCCATACCCAAACTTTTACTGGGGCCCGCAGTAGCCCCCGCTGACCAACATGGCGTCTTGCACAGCAGCTAAAAAACGAGCATCTCGACAGAAAGCTGCAAATGATGTGGTTCAAACTGCTCCGATTTGCAAACTTCCTGCGAATATTATGCTACAAGTGTTCAATTACCTTAACGTAAAGACACTTTGTGCTTTATCGACAGTGTGTCGGCGATGGTATCATCTTGTTTGTGATCGCTCGTTGTGGAAATACGTTGATCTACGCTTGTGGCCACTCTCGCTACGCACTTTGAAGAAAATTGTAAGGAATCGCTTGTCAGATTCAGTTCTGGAGTTGCTTATCAAAGGCTTCATTGGGACCACCAAAAAGGGCGAAAACATTTCACCATCTTTACTTGAGGAGATCAAGACGAAATGCCCAAGTTTAGAAACTCTGGGCTTGTGTTACTGTGACATGAGAAATATTCCCGCTCAATGTTTGCCACGAAATTTAAAATCGTTACTTCTAGATCATTCGATAGTTCCACTTGGTTGGTTTGAGGGATTGCAATGTGAGACGTTCTTCCCAAATCTATTGCAGTTGAACCTAACATATTGCACCCGCGTTGAGAATTCAGATCTCCGTAGCATAACAAAGCTGAAAAAACTTGAAAATTTAAATTTCAGTTACTGTTATCGAGTTGGTGACGAAGGCATTGAACATATCGCCCGAAATCTTAGTAATCTGAAAGTGCTTAATCTTTCAAATTGTCCGAAAATAACGGATTTAGGATTGCATCATATTGGACGACATCTCATTGGTCTAAAAAGGCTTAACCTGTTATCAAGTTGGAGAATAACTGATGCTGGTATTCTTTCACTGGTTCACAGTCTCACTGAACTGGAATATTTGAATCTGTCATCATGCAAGGAGGTGACTAATTCGGGGCTTACTGAGATCACTGACAAGTGTAAAAAGCTGAAGTTGTTGGACATAACAGGCTGTACTGCTATTACAGAAAGGAATGTGAGTGATGCTAAGTTACTTTTACCTCTGTGCGATATTCAGTGGCCTTAGGAAAAGTTATGGGTTGAATTGCTCGGGCTGTCGGTGAATACTGCAGGGGGGCTATGTCTTGAATGGCTACTGCAAAAAAATTAATCAATCTTAAAATGGGCATCATTATTTTCAAACAGTCTCTGTATAAAGCCTGGTCCACACTAGTGATGCAAGACGTCATTAAGTAAGTATAAGCACACACAGCGTCGTCCTCACTATTGACACACATAAACATGGGCACAAGCATTGGGAGCTTATGCACTATCAATTACGACCTTGATGTAAGCACAAGTATTTAAAAACACAGGAATGTCAAAACCTTGCATTCTTCTTCTGCTTATGCTTATGCAGTGATTTTCTTTCCTCTGCATCCTGCATCCCTGATTAGTGATACATAAAAAGTGCCAAAGATGCAAAAAATTCACCGCATGTGTCCTTTGGGGCGAAAAGTTGGATCAATGGATCCGAAGCTGTTTTTGTAGAATATCCTTTTTTTTTTATTTCTGTGGCTCTTCTTGTGGTTGTTGTTTAACGAGCTACATTTCTTTTAGTCTTTGTTGTGCTTTATGACAGAAGGAGTGTTTGTATTCCAGAAAATAGTAATGCAAGAGTTTTGGGAGTTTGTCTTCAGATTAATTATCCGCGTGGTTACCTAAAGGCCTGAAAAATTCAGTTTAGGACTCATTCTATTTGCCCTGGAGTAGGGGTCGTGATTTTCTGGAAGATTAGTCCTAGGACTCACCATAACAATATGAATTTGTAGCAAAATCACTAGTCCTTAAGCTTCTATGCTCATCAGTTTATGCTTATTTCCTGCATTATGTATATGCTTTTGCTTATGCTTGTGCTTACATCCTTAGTGAAGGCAGGGCTTAAAAGATTTCATTAGTTGACACTAAAACAACCACATTTTTTACCTTAGTCAATGAGAGCAGTTGGTGAGAGGAGACAAAAATATCCACCACACGACTAAATTAAATTGGTTTGATATACATTTTACTGAGTCGTAACAGTCTGACACCTCATGAGGGTTATTGGATGCCATGACATTTCAATGTTAATTCTGCCTAAACATATAATTTTGTAGACCAAAGCCTATCAAAATAATGTGTTCATTGCCTAGATTTAACCTACATGTGAAGAAACATTGACATTGCAATTTGCTAAATTATGTTAAAAAATTAACATGTGACATGCGTGGGTGAGTGATGAGCTCCATGAAATTACAGGGTGTCCCAAAAGTTTGTTCCTGTAATTTCATGCACTATAACTTTTGATCACAAGTTTATCTTTACATGAAATTGCAAGAAGATGTTTATTGCTCTATCGAGTACATGTATTCAGAAGTTTATTAACTGGCATACCCCTTTTGTTTTTATATCACAAAAGTCATTCTGGAGCCATTGCAGCATGAAGTGGGATACATTGCGTAGAGCCACAGATGATCTGGACCATTTTGAGCTTTTTTATCACCTAGTACGCAGGAGCCTTTTCAACCCCCAAACAATATTTTTTTCGATTAGGCGGCTGAAAACAAAAGCGTATTTTGGGCATTCATCCAAAAAAAGATAATCATCCAAGCCCCCAGTGAGACTTTTGTAGTTCTATACAAATTTTGAGATGAGCTAATCGTTGCTTGGTTTTTTGGTTGTTGTTGTTGTTTTTTTTGGCTATCTCGGGGGCCTCTAGCATTCACTTTTCATGAGCCTGTTTTAGACTGGGCTTGCTAACCATTGTGAGAGCATCCTTATTGCGTTTCTTCTTTTGTATCTAGCTTTCTTTAAAACTATTTTAGCTGCTTTATTCAGGACTTTCATCCTTCTCCTTCATTTCTTGTCTTCAAAACTATCATTTCTCGATGATCGTTTTATCACCCAACATTTGGATTTTTCCAGTTTTTTGGCAGTTTCTTCATTTGACAAGCCAGCAGCAGTTAAAGAAAGTAGTGTCCGATAGCCCTGGGTTAGTGGATTTTGCTATTGGGCTAGTGAACTCTGTTTTTAACTTGCCCGACGTGCAAGTGATGTTTTTTGAGGAATTCGAATAATAGAAGAACTGTGAAATCAATTCTGCTCATCAAAAAAAGTTTTTTGGGCGAGTTGAAATGACGTCTGGGCTAGTAAAATTAATGCTAGCTTCAGCTTGCCCGAATGCCAAGCACTGTAAAAAGGATTTTCTTTGCACCCTGGCCAGTAAATAGAAGTATACATGCTTATGCTCGGGGTGTAGCCAGGATTTTTCAAAGGGGGGGTCAGCAGGGACACCATCCGGGGATCGCTGACTATATATGGTTTATACCGTTGCTCTCCCTCGTGTATCAGTGGGCTCAGTCATATTATTGCGGCATGAAGGCCCTTATTAACTAAAGACAAGAGCCGTTGACGAAAATACTTTATAAAAAAACAAATTTTAAAAAAGTGGGCTTTTCAACAATGGCTTTTACAGCCAAGATATTGTCCAGGCGTTTTCGCCACCTGAATACTGTAGGTTGTTTGCTCAAAAGAAGGCCTACCAAGGGGGGGTCACGGGCACCCCAGGAGCCCCCTAGCTACGCCCCTGCTTATGCTCTCACATAACTGAATGTCTGTGCATTAAGGCCAGGGGGTTTTATCTTTCCTGACATAATTAAAACAAAAAAACAAGAAAGGAGTTCAAGCAATTCGTGCTATAAAATACAAAAAATATGTGGCAGGAAAATATACCCATGCACACCCTTCTTTTTCATGGACGTACACAAACTGAACGTTGGAGTCAAAAGATGGAATGACAAGAATGAAAAGGAGTGAGTAAGATTGAAGGACAACTTTTCTTTAATAAACGATTTGTTTACCAAGTCAAATTTCATTACAAACTTAAAGTAGAGGAACAAGACCTCTGGGACACCCTGTATAATGTTTTCTGCATTAAACAAACATTATGCCAAAGCTCTATGATAATAAAATTTATTATTAGCATTGGCTAATTTATTCTGTCTTGGAAGAAAGTGGTGTAGCAAGAACTCTATCCCCATTATGGAAAACACCCTGCCAGTTTCTCTCATTTGTTTTTTTCTTTAAACAGTAGCCAAACTTATTTTCTTTACAAATTACAGTAGATAAAAGAAAAAAAAAGGAAATTTAATGACTTTATCAGAATCTAAGTACATGTAACTAAAGCATTTATTTTACTTTGGATGTTTTTCTTGGCATTTTTAAAGGTGAAATAAAGCTTTTATCGGGATCAGATTGGTCTTCTTTGGAGCCTTACTTCCTGTTTTCTGATTAGCATCTGAATGTCTTTTTCCATGGACAAACTGCGGTTCTTTGGCAGCAGCAATCAACCTTTCTGTTTCAGTTTTCTGGGTAGATCACTATTTTCTCCTTAGTTTTATTTCACTCCTTTCTCACTGTATAACTTATTATACTAACCAGTTCCAATACTGATTAATAGGCCATTTTACAGCTGCAGGTGGAAATGAGGCTTGAGTTGACCTTGTTTTGATACAACCCTTCCTGCTTTCTTATGTAAATCATGTTGTTCTTATGCAAACAGGTATTCTTCAAGTATAATCTTCATAACAAAACAAAGGAGTTTGAGTTTTCAGCCTCGCATTCACCCGAAGGCAAGGGTACTTAGTCCACAACTGTAAAATGGTCTATTGGAATTAGCAATGTAAAATTAAGTTAGTTTCTGAAGATTTTCAGCACAAGACAATTTGATATTAATTTTTGTTATGTTCAGGATACTCTGCACTTCAGCAGTCTACAGTTCCACTTCTCATGTTTTAATATTGACTGCTTTGACTTGCGGTTATAACCAGCAAGTCATAACGTGAAGAAGTGTGCAGTTTTTCACAAGAACAATGAGATTGCATCTTAGATTTCCCCTTCCCTTACTCCGGAACAAGAATGATTCAAACAATTCCCCATGCCCACCCCATGGTCCAAAGGGCCAAGCTTCTCCAATGGGTTTTCAAGGGGTGGGCGCTGAGGAAGGGGCATGGTAGCTAGTGAATTAAACCATGTGTCCCCATTATTCATCTCTTCTGGGAGACAAAGAGGCCCCTGCTTTTCACAGTGATTTTAGTTTTTTTTTGGCAGGCATTTGAAGGGAATGGGTGCAGGTACATGAATGTCACCCAAGAGGGAGAAGAAAGAAGACCTTTCACCCATTTGTACTCATCACATCTGTCTCCCTTTTCCTTGAACTTTACTTTTCCCATTCAAATGCCTGCCATACATATATCAGTAATTTGGGAATACATGTGTCTTAGGTATCCATCCTTGTACTCAAATCACTGCTTCTGGTAGGGAAACCAAAACACTAATTATGCATCTGAACAAGCAGACTGATCATGACAAGATACATTTGATCTTTTGAAGCAGAAATTTCCTCCATTATGGATCATAGCTGTTGAAGTAATCTCTTCTCTCCACTGCTGCCATTTTCGTTGTACAAATATGTACAATAAAAATTCCTCTGTATAGCACCCCTTCCCTTTAGGTGAAGACGGTGCAGCATAGAGGGGCTCCTAGAGAGTGTTGTACGTAGACATGCACATGTAGAAATACAGAGCACATATTTTATGTGAGAAGATTGTGATGCTTTCAGAAGACAGTGACTCTAGCTCAAAGAATTCATTCATGGGAAGTGTAATGGTGAACCAGTGCTGTGGTCGAACCAGTTTTCTAGGAGGAGGAAGGTTGATTTGCTTATTCCATGATGAACTTTCAACCATACCGAGCCATGTAAGTTACCGTACAATAATACAGACAGTTAAATATGTTGTCTTCCTTCAATACCGTCAGCGAAAGATAACTTAACCTTCACAAAGTCAAAGGGGAATTTGTTTTGTGATTAGATGTTTTTCCTTGAAGACATGATTTTTATTTCAAAAATTAAACATTAGAGAACTAAGTTCTTGAAAATACCGTAAAATTCCGAAAAATAAGTCCCTGGGCTCATGTTTTTCAAAGGCCCTTTTTGAGGCGTTTACATGCGGAGAAAAATTTGCATTTTAAAATCGGCTAGGCTTATACTGGGAGGTAATATGCGTCTCATAATCCGTTGGGCTAGATTGTAGTTGGAAGCCTGGAAAATTATGTCAGTAATTTGCAGCACGTTTTTACTGAAACTCGCGTTGGGGACGTAGATCTTTCTAAAACTCAGCCATACAGGTGCTTTGTCTACACTGAGGAAATTAAAGCCAAGACTGAAGAGTTAACTACGCAAACAGCAACATACTGTGACACCTTTTGACTGCAATTATTTGGCACACGTAATAGTTCTTTGGCAAATGCAAAATTTTTATGTGTTACTGTACAGTTTTTCAGGCTTTGTTTTTTTTTTGGATTAATTGAGAGCAATTTTCCTTCCATTAATATCAGCTATCAATGTTATTCCCAAAACAAGGGAAAGGAGCTGAACAGGGGGTCCACAGATTGATATATGAGAAATATTTATTTTCCATTGACAGTCTTGGTAGACTTTTTTAATGAAGCTGAAATCAAAATAATTTTACATCAAAGTAGTCTTCTCTAGTCTGACAACTTTTAGATGGACTGTTACGCCGCAAAATGCAATAATCGCCGCAAAATGTAATATTAACGCGAAATGTAATAAGAATCGCCGCAAAATGTAATACTAACGCAAAATGTAATAACATTGACGCAAAACGTAATAAAATTTTCAACGCAAAATGTAATAATCTTTCAACGCAAATTGTAATAACTTTTCTAACGCATAATGTAATAACGCAAAATGTAATAATTTCGGAAATAACGACGTGCATGCTATTTCAAAATCGGTATTGTGGCTCAGTAATCAGTAGCTGATCCAGATCTTCATGTGAATTATTATTATTATTATTATTATTATTATTATTATTATTATTATCAATATTGATATTAATAATAGTAATAATATTTATTTCTTCTTCTTTTTCTTTTTATTATTATTATTAATGAAATAACGGTTGAAACGTCGTGTTACTTCCGTGCTGAGCTAGTCTCCCTCGCAGCCGTGCTTTCTCTCGTCACGCAACACTCTTCCCCAACAAAGGAGAAGGAGCGTTGTTTGACGAGACAAAAATGGCTGCAAGAGCTTGCTGTACTGTACCACAACTGTAGCAACTGACAGACTTGGTTTAATTTCAGGTGTTGAATTTAATTCAGTCAAATGAAATAGATGTTGTCGAAAACAAGTAATAGAATCAACTTTCAAAGCATAATTCAAATGAATTTAAAATATAAGATATCTGTCACACTTTTTTTCATGAGAACCAGACAACTTTGGCTGTAGCTTACTTTTCCTAAGTTCTCACTTAATAGAGGCTGAATTGTTCTAAATGCTGTTTTTCAGGTCCAAGTTTCTTTCATGTTGAAGTTTCCAAGTTTTGCAAAGTCAAATCAGTTTGCCTAGAACAGATAGCGCAAAACGTTTTTAGTTAGCCCAGTAACGCATTTTTGATTGGAGTAGAGCTAAGCTGATGCACAAAAACATTGAATTTGCCTGGCAAGGCAGTTGTGATTAGAAGACAGGCCATCCTCTTTTTTTACTCCGTTTAGCGTCGTCCGACCGGCCCAAATTTTTGGCATTTTCAAAAACAAAGTAACGACGTAGTTAAACCATTTTTCACTTGAAATAATTCTTTTAATCTGAAAAATAAGCATAGTAACAGCATAGAGAAAACAGGAACAAAGACATAAACATTTTTTACAGTATATTGTGTGTTTTGTTAATCCAAATATCTGAATGTTAACTTTTAACGTCGTCCTGGGGTACCAGGGCCTCCTATTCCGAGACTTCTTGTGATTTTGTTTTTTAGGGTTTTTTTTTTCAATCCGACCGACCGACTCAATATCAGGAAACGCATTCGACGCTAAACGAAACCTTGAATTTGCTCAGCAACGCAATCGCCATTGGCTTACAGTTGACGGCACCAAATCTTGAACTGGGAGATCCATAAAAAGTGCGCAAATTCGTCTTTTTAGGGCCGACCATTTTTGACCACTTGAGGGGGGAGGGTGTATGGGTAATTGGTTTGGGTTAGAATTTTTGGATAATTATGGGAAACTGTCCACATACCCCTCCCCAAAGCCAACATTAACACTTATTTCTCACTTAGGACGAAATGTTGGCTTAGGGGACGGCTAGGTGGGCACTGTATTGGGACCTGTATTACGTTCAAATCAGCGGAAACAAACGTCCCATTCGGTTCCCTAAAGATGATTATATATACATCTCCTCATTTCAACTGTTTCATTTTAATATTAGCAATAATAATAATAATAATAATAATAATAATAATAATAATAAAAAGTAATAGTAATATTAATATTATTAATAATATTAATATTAATATTACTATCAATAATAATAATAGCTTATAATTTAATTGAAGATCTGAATTCGCTACTACCGATGACTGAGCAACAATACCGATTTTGAAATAACATGCACGTCATTATTCGGAAATTATTACATTTTGCGTTATTACATTATGCGTTAGAAAAGTTATTACAATTTGCGTTGAAAGATTATTACACTCTGCGTTGAAAATTTTATTACATTTTGCGTCAATGTTATTACATTTTGCGTTAGTATTACATTCTGCGGCGATTCTTGTTACATTTTGTGTTAATATTACATTTTGCGGCGATTATTTCATTTTGCGGCGTAACATGGACCTTGCTAGTATTGTGTATTATTGGAGTTGTAGTCCAAGATATCTGGACACTTTTGTTTTTCTTTCATCAGGTAAATCAGCTTTGAACCAAGAATGCCATTCACCTCAACGAGACATTTTCTAGAGGTGAGGTAAAGAGGCAGAAGCATAATTAAGGTTATATCTTTTTCTGTGAAACTAGTAGCCCGCAAGCAAGCTCACAGGGAAGCTCTTGAGGCGAGGCGGGAAAAGGAAGGAGAGCTTGCAACTATGTCTCTGGAATTTGGATTCCACCTCCAATTTCCCTGTGGCTCCCCTTCGACAGAGCTGTCAGATTTCCGCCAATCAGCGTGTCAAGGGTAATGACGTCATGACTAATGTCATCTCTGCCAATCAGCCTTTCGCATCGACTTTTCAAGGCAGATATTCAAATTTCAGAGACGTAGTTGCAAGCTCTCCTTCCTTTTGCCGCCCCGCCTCCAGAGCGCTCTGGAGAGCTTGCCCGCAGGCTATGAAACTCGGAAAGCATTGAACACAAGAAGTCTTTCTTCTGGAGTGTTTCTGTTGGTTTGGAAGGAAAATTATCAAATCAGACATAAGGAAGCTGCCCGTCTACACCTTCCCTAAGCCAACACTATCACTTAGGCAAAATCTTGGCTTAGGGGAGGGGTAAGTGGGCAGTTTCCTAGGAGGGACTGGGTCGGACGTGTACACGTGTCTTTTAGGGCTCCTCAAATCTTGCAGTTTTTGAAGACTGCCAATGAAAATACTTAGGATACAGCTGCAAAAATTTTGTAATGTTTTTTATTCATTATTTCGGAGCCCAGCGCTTTGCAGAGAGTGTAGTGTTATTTTCTCATTTCTTTGCAAATTTCTTGTAAGGCCTAGTTAATAAGCGGCGTAATCAACAGTTTTTTGCTGGCTGCTGTTTTAAGCTCATTATTAAGTGTTAGTAATTCTCTTGTGTATATGTCGCTGTTTTTTATATCTTATTGTTATTAGCCGTAATGTGTATGCTAGCCTCACAGGTGCAGGCTCTTTATTATCAAATAGTGTTAATTTGGGAACTGTATATTAGTCCTATGGGTTTTAATATGATGTTCCTAATTGGCTTATTTATCATCATTCTTGATGGAGGGTAATAATCTACAATTCAAACTGCTTTCTCTAAACGTTCGAAGTGTTCGCACTTTCGATAAAAGAAAATGGTTGGGTAAACAAGATGTAGATATATGTTTCCTTCAAGAAACTTATAGCAGTAACGAGATTGAAAAACAGTGGAAAAAACAGTGCCTGGAGAGGAGATTCATTTTTTGCACACGGGACTTCACACAGCAAAGGTACTCTTATTTTAATTAAACAGGGACTAGATTTTAAAATTAGAGCGACGCACAAAGACGATTCAGGGAATTTTATAATGCTACAATCCTGGACAAAACTACTTGAGAAAATGTTTTCATTAATGCGCACTACCTAACGCAACAAAACTATTTCCAAATCAACGGCTTTGCGTAAAGAAAACCCCCTCCCCCAGTTCAAAGTTGCTTCCTACCAATGTTTAGGGATCCGGCTTTCTTTTGAAGACCCAACAACACTGCTTCCAGGGGGAGGGGGTAAGGAAGAATAGGTCGGCTTCGAAGTTTAGAAAAATGCCCCCCAAGTATGCAATTTTCTCAACAAGATTGTAGACGCGTTGATGCAAGATTGTCCTTTTTTGTTGGTGAACATCTACCTGACTACAAACCCAGCTGAACAGCTTGAGTTTTTCAACAAAATAGCAAATCTCCTTTAGGAGCAAATTGACCAAGACGCGAATACAAAGTAATAACACACTCGTTAAGTGAGCTTGGGATGCCTGTGTTTTAGGTGGGGACTTCAATGTAACTTTTGATCCTGAACTTGACTGCTCAGGAGGAAAACCCTTCATAAAGAATTGGTTAAAAGATTTAAGAATATACTGACATACGATTTAATAAACATTTGGAGAATTAGAAACCCGACTACATAGCGTTTTCTGTGGAGACAAAAAAATCCCTTAATCCAAAGTCGAATTAATTTTTGGTTATTTAGTAATTAACTGCAAGATGAAATCGATGAAACAACGTACGTAAAGGGACTATTCAGTACAGTAAAGCGAAAGCGAAACAACGCAGGGAAAGGATAAACTCGATTGAAATTGAAGTAAAGGTAGCTGAGGAAGAGCAAGCCGTAACCCCAACGATAAAGAACCTGAACAAATTGGAAAACCTAAGACAGGAAATGAGAAAGAGTTCGAGTATATCACTAGAGGGGCGATAGTCAGTTCTAGGGTTAATTAGCATGAAAATGGTGAGAAAATCAAAAAAAAATTTCTTAACCTAGAAAATAACAATAACAACGAAAGCACAATTCCAAAACTTGAGCTCAAGGATGGTATTACTACAACTAATCCTAAAGCAATCATGAACATGCTTCATTTTTTTTATTCTTAACCATATAGTTCAAGGTGAGGTCAATGAGAGAGAGCGCTGTGAAGGAGAACTGTCCACAGCCGCGTGCTTAAATATACTTTATAACATAACAAAACTAAATCGCGCGCTCTGATTGGTCAGTCAGCCACTACCATTTTCCCGTGGGTGCACGCTAAGAAACTAAGCTAGCGCGGTAAAATTTAGGCAAATTCAACAAATCTCCTCTCCTGACGGTAAAATACACCGATGAAATGCACAGATGAAAAGTGGAAGTTGAAGAAAATACTAAGCTGTCGTTTTGAAGGAAAAAAGACAAAAGATCAAGCGACAAATTTGCCCTGGATGAATGAATCACTGTTTTCCTCGCGGCTAGAATCTGCTGAAGGAAAATCGAGCGAGCGAAGATTTAAGGTACATTTTGTGTGTTTTTTTGTAGAAGAGAAAGTCTGTTTGGAAAGGAAAATTATCAATTAGCATTGTGTTATTGACTTTTTGGTCAAGCTGATGCTAAATTCAAGCAAATATTTTAGGAAACACGCTCAAATTCGAGACAGCTTTGTTGTGAAGTTTTCATCGCATCGATTAAAAATTTTAGTTGAGTTTAAACGGGCACATAACGCTGGAATAAGCGAATTTCATTTGAGTACAGAAACATTTGGGTTTTCAAATAAATTTTTCAAAAAATAACTTCTGTGTGTATTATTTTGTTCCTCAGTGTTCATTCATAACAGTCGTTCGGAGAACGGTCGAAAAACAACAGCTTCAGCGCCGGCTGTGTGTCGGCGAATTTCAGTTTCAACTTTCACTTTCATAGCGGATTTCCCCAGACAGATTTCGATACAAAGCTAGTTAATTTCTCTTTTTAAAATTAGTGTTACCTGTTATTCTAAAGGAATTACAGTCAAATTTTCTCATTTCTACTTTGCGTTTATTTCAAAAATTGTCACATAAATAAGCTTGATAATTATTTCATTTATTTAGTTTTAGCTTATTTTTTAGAGTCCTTTTAGTTGGTGTTTATAGTTGCAGCTATAGTTTTCCCTCAAAGTTTTTACCCTAATATTAAGAGCAAGTAGACAGATGCCATTCAGAATAACAACGAAAAACGTTTTGCAATTTACCTGAGGACGGAGAACGGTTGATTCAGCGAAAGAAAAACTCAAAGGCAAGTTTTTGAAAAACATAGAACATGATTTGTTTACGCGCGGGCAGATGTCACCATACATGAACTCGGACCGATGACTCAACCGAAGGCAAATGGAAAATAATGTTTTTCTCTTTTGATTATGTTATAAAAGAAATGGTAAACGTTGCAGCTGTGCAACCATGGAGTTATGGATGCACTTGGGAGGTTTGCTAAGCACTCAAGAAGCTAGAGTCGCACTCGGCTATCGCCTCGTGCGACTCTTACGCTTCTTTCGTGCTTAGCAACCTCCCGCGTGCATCCATAACTCCATGGTTGCACGCTGCACGTTTACCATTTCTTAAATCTCATTTTCAGAACAATAAGATCCCCGGAAATAAGGGACTTACTATTGAGTTCTATAGAGCTTTCTGACCCCTCCTTGGAAACATGTTAGTGAACAGCTTGAACTATTCATATAAACATGGGGAGCTGTCAGCATCACAAAAACGGGAAGTCGTTGTTCTTATAGAGAAAAAAGACCGTGACCAGCGTCAGTTTGAGATCGATGTCTTTGATCAAGGTTGATGTCAATATAGGAACTAAAGCAATCTCTAAAGGAATGGATAAAGTATTACTACAAATAATACATCACAACCAGAATGCTCATGTGAAAGGTAGAACAATTTTTGATGCGGTACGCACAATCGATGATGTTATATCTTTTATGGCCCTGAAAAACATAAGCTCCCTAATGATAGTAATAGATTTTGACTCAGTCAACTGAAATTTTTGAAAAACTCTTGAGAGGTTTAACTTTGGACCATCTTTTATTGCTTGGATTAAAGCGTTTTATTCTGATATAAAGAGCTGTGTTATTAACAACTCAACTCCGCTCTTCAAACTAAGTCGAGGTGTGCGTCAAGGTGATCCTCTTTCCTCCTATCTTTTTATCGTTGTAGTAGAAATTTTAGCTATCAATATCCAATATATAAACGCGGAGGCATTATCTTCAAAAAAGATTTACAGTCTCAAAAATATCCAAACCACCTACAGCGAAAAACAAATTTGAAGATCAATATGTTTTCGTTGACCTCCCGATTCCACTAAAGAGCTATTTTCTCGATCCTATTTGAATGCGCTATTAACACTTAATCTCGTAAATCACTGTATATTATACTACTACATAAGAAATTTCTGCATATTTGATTGGCTTAGAGCAGTGGTATTTCAGCTTAATTTGAAATACCTACAAGTGACATGCAACGATCGTTTTTAGATATTTGGTTAGAACAGAATCCTTTTTACACAAGAAAAGTCAAGTCCAAAGTCAAGTCAAAGTAAAAAAAAAATCGAACTTTTCCAAAGGGGTTAGTCCACTGATTTTGGCAAAAATGGCCATTTTTTACATTGGTGGTTTTTAAGCAAACCCAGCCGAGAAACATCTTTATTTGATATTCTGGATAGAAAAGAATGCTTTTAGACAATAAAAGTGAAGTTTCAAAAAAGTCCAATAAAATCGAAATTTTCCCAAGGGGTTAGTCCATGGTTTTGGGTCAAAAATGGCCATTTTTTTCAATGGTTGTTTTTGGGCAAATCTAGCCAGAAAGCATCGTTTTTTATGTTCTGGATAGAAAAGAATGCTTTTTAGACAAGAAAAGTAAGGTTTTAAAAAAGTCCAAAAATTCGAACTTTTCCAAAGGGGTTAGTCCATGTTTTTTTGCAAAAAATGGCCATTTTTTTCATTGGTGGTATTTGCGCCAATCCAGCCAGAAAAGATCGTCTTTTGAAATTCTGGATAGAAAAGAATGGTTTTTACACAAGAAAAGTCAAGTTTTATGTTTTTCGTCAAAAAAAGCCATTTTTCTCATTGGTTGTTTTAGGGCAAATCTGGCCAGAAAAAAATCGTTTTTTTATATTCTGGATAAAAAAATGCTATCTAGACAA
Source organism: Porites evermanni (assembly GCA_942486025.1). NCBI lineage: Eukaryota > Metazoa > Cnidaria > Anthozoa > Scleractinia > Poritidae > Porites > Porites evermanni. Next base: position 77,467 of record CALNXI010001951.1, read on the forward strand.
GAAAAGTCAAGTTTTATAAAAGTCTAAGAAAATCCAAATTTTCCAAAGGGGTTAGTCCATGGTTTTGGTCCAAAATTGGCCATTTTTCCATCTTTTTATTTTTCGCAATATAGGCCAGGAAAAATATCCTAGAACGAAAAAACACCTTTCTAGGCTATAAAAACAAGAAGTTCAAAAAGTCGAAAAAATGAGATTTTTCCAAAGGGGTTTGTCCATGGTTTTTGGCAAAAAATGGCCATTTTCTTTTTCATTGGTGGTATTTGGGCAAATCCAGCCAGGAAAGATCGCCTTTTGAAATTCTGAATACAAAAGAATGGTTTTTAGATAAGAAAACTCAAGTTTTACAAAAGTCCAAAAAATCAAAATTTTCTAGTGGGGTTAGTCATTCATTCATTCATTCATTTATAGTTTATTTGGTAAAGCAGGTTAAGTTAATAGGCAGCTAAAGCTGATTTGGACCTGCTGATAAACTATCTATTGATGATATACAAATAAAATTTAAAAAATGTACAGAAAAAAGGTATATACAAAAATAACAATACAGTACTAAGATAAAAGGCTAAAAGTTAGGAACAATTAAGATACTATTTCATCTTGTTGAAATCTATATTGTCGAACAAGGGTCTGTTTTTCTTAAGAAGCTTCTTAAAAATGTTTAGACTTGGTGCTCTTTTTAAATTATCTAGAACGGAGTTCCAGGACAAAGCTCCCCTATAACTTAAGGAATTCCTGCCCACCTCCAAGTTAAAGCGGGAAACCTTAAACTAAATACTATTGCGTAGATCATAACAGCACTTTCTACTACTAACAAACCTAATTATGTTATCTGGTAGCTCAGATTTGTAAACTTGATAGTTACATAAAAGTCAGTAACTTTCTCTTGTACATGGAATTAATCGATTCCCATCAAGCTATTGTTATAGCGTCTTGGCTCCATTCTTGTTTCACGATATTCAACAGCAAAAAAAGCCCTTTCTGGGCTATAGAAACACGAAGTTCAAAAAGTCGAAAAACTGAGATTTTTCCAAAGTCCATCATTTTGGTCAAAACTTCGCCATTTTTCCATATTCTCATTTTCTCAAACATCGGCCATAAAATGTGTCTTACAATATCTGAAGAAAAAAAATCGCCGTTCTATGCTATAAAAACACGAAGTTAAAAAAGGGGAAGAGTTGACATTTTTCAAAAGCGGTTAGTCCATAATTTTAGTAAAAAATTGGACACTTTTCAATTTTTTTTGTTATTTCTTGCAATATAAGCTAGGAAAGTGTGTTTTACGATATTCTAGAACCAAGAAATGCCTTTCTAGGCTATAAAAACAAGAAGTTCAAAAAGTCGAAATGTTGAGATTCAAAACCTTGAGATTTTTCCAAAAGGATTCACCCATGGTTTTGGTCAATAATTCGAAATTTTTCCATCTTTTTCTTTTTAGCCAATATCGTCCAGGAAAATGTGTTTTACGATATTCTAGAACAAAAAAACGCTTTTTTAGGCTATAAAAACAAAAAGTTCAAACAGTCGAAAAATTGAGATTCTCTAAAGCAAGAGGCTCTTGTCTAAACGAGTTGTTCAACCATGGTTTTAAGCAACACAGGCCAGGAAAATCAGATCTACGATATCCCAGAACGAAAAAACGCCTTTCTAGGCTATAAAAAATTCAAAAATTCAAAAAACATTCAAAAAATTCAAAAAATTGAGATTTTTTTCAAAGCAGGTAACCCATGGTTTTGGTCACAAATTGGCCATTTTTCCATCTTTTTGTTTTTTAGGAAATAGAGCCCAGGAAAATGTGTTTTACGATATTCTAGATCGAAAAAACGCCCTTCTAGGCTACAAAAAATTCAAGGTTTAAAAGTCAAAAAATTAAGATATTTCCAAATGGGTTAACCCATGGTTTTGGTCAAAAATTGGAAAGTCATCTATCTTTTTGTACTTACGCAATAGAGAACAGAAAAATGTGTTTTACAATATTCTAGAACGAGAAACGCCTTTCTAGGCTGTAAAAAGAAGAGGTTTAAGAAGTCGAAAAATTGAGATTTTTGCAACGGGGGTTAAACCATGGTTTTTAGGCAAAAGAGGCCAGGAAACTGTGATTTGCGATATTCTACAACAAAAAAACGCCTTTCTAGAATATAAAAACAAGAAGTTCAAAAAGTCGAAAAATTGAGATTTTTCCAGAAGGGATAACCCATGGTTTTGGTCAAAAATTGGCCATTTTTCCATCTTTTTGTTTTTAGGCATTAGAGGCCAGGAAACTGTGATTTACGATATTCTAGATCCAAAAAACGCCTTTCTAGGCTATAAAAACAAGAAGTTCAAAAAGTCCAATAATTGGTTTTGGTCAAATTATTGCCATTCTTCCATCTTTTTGTTTTTAGGCAGTACAGGCCAGGAAAATGTGTTTTACAATATTCTAGAACGAAAAAACGCCTTGCTAAAAAATTCAAGTTTAAAAAGTCAAAGAATTAAGATTTTTCCAAACGGGTTAAACCATGGTTTTGGTAAAAAAGTGGCCATTTTTCCATCTTTTTGTTTTTAGGCAATAGAGGCCAGAAAAATTTGTTTGCGATAATCTACAACGAAAAAACGCCTTTGTAGGATTTAAAATATTCAAGTTTAAAAAGTCAAAAAATTAAGATTTTTGGAAAGGGGATAACCAGTGGTTTTGGTCAAAAATTGGCCATTTTTTCATCTTTTTGTTTTTAGAAAATAGAGGCAAGAAAAATGTGTTTTACGATATTCTAGAACAAAAAAACGTCTTTCTAAGATATAAAAAAATTCAAGTTCAAAACGTCCAAAAAATTGAGATTTTTCCAAAGGGGCTAACCCATGGTTTTAGTCAAAATTGGCGATTTTTCCATCTTTTTGTTTTTAGGCAATAGAGGCCAGAAAAATATGTTTTACGATATTCTAGAACAAAAAAACCTGTTTCCAGGCTGTAAAAAAAAAATTCAAGTTCAAAAATTAAAGAAATTGAGATTTTTCCAAAGTAGGTAAACCCATGATTTAATCAAAAATTGGCCGTTTTTCCATCTTTTTGTTTTTAGGCAATAGAGGCCAGAAAAATATGTTTTACGATATTCTAGAACAAAAAAACCTGTTTCCAGGCTGTAAAAAAAAAATTCAAGTTCAAAAATTAAAGAAATTGAGATTTTTCCAAAGTAGGTAAACCCATGATTTAATCAAAAATTGGCCGTTTTTCCATCTTTTTGTTTTTAGGCAATACAGGCAAAAAAATGTCTTTTACGATATTCTAAAACGAAAAAACCTGTCTCTAGGCTATAAAAAATTAAAGTTCAAAAATTAAAAAAAATTGAGATTTTTTGAAAGGAGGTAAACCCATGGTTTTGGTCAAAAATTGGCCGTTTTTCCATCTTTTCGTTTTTAGGCAATACAGGCAAAAAAATGTCTTTTACGATATTCTAAAACGAAAAAACGCCTTTCTAGGCTATAAAAACAAGAAGTTCAAAAAGTCGAAAAATTGACATTTTTCCAAAGGGGTTAACCCATGGTATTGGTTCAAAAATGGTCATTTTTCCAACTTTTTTTTCGGCAATATAGGACACGAAAATGTCCTTTATGATATTCTCCAACGAAAAAACGCCTTTCTAGGCTATAAAAACAAAAAGTTGAAAAAGTCGAAAAATTGACATTTTTCCAAAGGGGTTAAACCATGGTTTTGGTCCAAAAATGACCATTTTTCCAACTTTTTTTTATGCAATATAGGCCAGGAAAATGTCTTTTATGATATTCTCCAACGAAAAAACGCCTTTCTAGGCTTATTATTAACTGCTACAGTATATACGCCAGGAAAATGTCTTTAACGATATTCTAGAAAAAAAAAACGCCTTTCTTAAATAAAAAGAAGAAGTTCAAAAAGTCGAAAATTGAAATTTTTCCAAAGGGGTTAACCCATGGTTTTGGCCCAAAAATGACCACGTTTCTAACTTCTTTTTTTAGGCAATATAGGCCAGGAAAATGTCTTTAACAATATTCTAGAACCAAAAAACGCCTTTCTAAGCCATAAAAACAAGAAGTTCAAAAAGTCGAAAAATTGACATTTTTCCAAAAGGTTAACCCATGGTTTTGGTCAAAAAATGACCACGTTTCTAACTTCTTTTTTTAGGCAATATAGGCCAGGAAAATGTCTTTAACAATATTCTAGAACCAAAAAACGCCTTTCTAAGCCATAAAAACAAGAAGTTCAAAAAGTCGAAAAACTGACATTTTTCCAAAGAGGTTAACCCATGGTTTTGGCCCAAAAATGACCATTTTTCCAACTTTTCTTTTACGCCATATAGGCCAGGAAAATGTCTTTAACGATATTCTACAACGAAAAAACGCCTTTCTAAGCTATAAAAAAAAAAGTTGAAAAAGTCGAAAAATTGACATTTTTCCAAAGGGGTTAACCCATGGTTTTTGCCCAAAAATGGCCACTTTCCCAACCTTTTTTTTTAGGCAATATAGGCGGGGAAAATGTCTTTAACGATATTCTAGAACCAAAAAACGCCTTTCTAAGCTATAAAAACAAAAAGTTCAAAAAGTCGAAAAATTGACATTTTTCCAAAGGG
>CALNXI010001952.1:0-11721 GCA_942486025.1 Porites evermanni
CCATGCAGTGATAAAGGAATACATTAGTAACGGACCGGATACACCTGTAAGTTCTCATTGGAAGAAGCTGGACACCTTGGTCAGCTGGATTGTGGTGTATTGGATGCTGAATTTTATCAAAAGTGACACTTTGGACCTACATGGTAAACAGAGTGACTGAAATCATGAAGCTGATATTCATCCAGGCGAGTGACTAAGTTGTACCTACAGCTGTGCGAGAAGGAATAAACTATGATCAGGAACTCGACTAATTAGTTGGAGAACTCGAGTAATTAAGGACACACAGACCAGTAATTACATTTATCTTCTGCTGTTGTAGGATAATCATTTTGGCCATCTAAAAATATTGCTCTATTTGTACTCCATCTTTGTTAAAAAATATATATATAATATAGAATACAAAATGTATTTCAAAATTTAATGCTGGTAGTATATGTACAAATGATAAAAAGGCTATCTTTGTTTGTACCTATACCGTGATAGCATAAACTTTGTATCATGATTTCTCTCATTAGTTTGAGTTATTGGAAGTCAGCTGTAGCAGGGTTCATACAAAAAATTGCAACCAGTTTTCCAGGACTTTCAAGGACTTTTCAAGGACCACATTAGATTTTCAAGGACCACCTACTAGGAATATAATTTCACCGATTGTACAAAAATGCACATTCCTAGTCTATTCTAATAAGACTTTAAGGCTTGAACTGTTTGTTTCACCAACTTCTCTTCTACATTTTTCAGTTCACGTCTTGTCTTAACTGATAGTTAATTATTGCATAAGACATAGAGCACTTTATGTATGTAAATAACCTTTAAATTCTCTGAGCTATGACTTATATTCTATCTTGGACAACCAAAAAGCATCAAAAACCTCTTTCCAGGCCACTACATTCAAAGTTGAAGAAAATTCAAGGACTTTCCAGGCTTTCCCTAAATTTCCAGGACTTTTCAAGACTGTGTGAACCCTGTGTAGATTTGAAGAGACACAAGCTTTGATTGGGGCCACCTATATATCCTTTTGAAACTTGTTATTATGAAAAACAGTTTGAGTTCGTGGAGGTTTGAGTTGTCGGGGTCAATATTGAATGTCAAATTTGCCATCTTAATAATTTGGTGCTGATTTTTCAGCACTTCAGTGTACAGTATAAAATTTAACTTATTTGTAACATGATTGAGCTATGTTATGATTAAACGTGATCAGTTTGTTTGACCAATCAATATCAAATTGCTGTTGCAGTAGTGTTAGTTTTAGTGGTTTTATTGATTATACATCAAGAACAGCTAATGAAATGGCATCCAAGTAGAGTTACAAGGGAATTTAGAATTTAGTTTGAGTTAGCAAGGAATTTGAGTTATCCGAGTTCGAGTTAACTTAGTAAAAATGACTGAAAAGTGGGTTTAAAATTCAAGGGAAACTGGACTTAGTCTGAGTTAGCTGGGAGTTCAAGTTGTCCGAGTCTAAGTTATTGGGGTTTTACTGCAGTTACAACTATAAGGCATGATATAAATTTGCTATTCATGTAGCTGCGTCTAACAATGTTTATATGACCTCACTGGCATCAGACTCATAACAAAGACAACAGTTACCAGCACTGTACAAACAACTTATTGACTGACTCAAGCAAAACTAACTATGAGAGAATGACTGGACAACTGATAATTTTACTAACAATACCCGACTGTTTAACTGTTACAGTAGACAGATCGAAATGCACCAAATTATGACATTATGAGTCTTCACAGCCAATAACATCACAACTTAACTGACAGCCAACCAATGACATGATGACTTAATTGACCAATCAGATCAATAACCAGAATTTAATACCATCAACTGATGTGATACAACTCACCTTGACTCTGAAGATGACTACCGTACAGGTTGTCGAAACATCAGTCACTTGTCAACAGCAGTTCTATTCAAGACTACGTTCACCCAGACAATCATACCCAACCTAGTTATGAAAGAAAGACAGGCAATACTCAATTGTGAATTATTGCTTTTTCTTCCAGCATGAAATGAGTGACTTACTGATGGTGGGAAAGTTGCCAGAAAATGCTTTGATGATTTAGCCCTGATGATCTCTCCAACACTTTATAATGCAAGTTACCCAAAGAGATCTCACCCTTTTATGTGGACACTCAGACAGCAAGAAGTACCAAACCCCAGGTGACCTGTAGATGGACACATTTTATTGCCAGCTTTAAAAAAGGTGAGTCTTTTTTTACTGATTTTACTCATTAAAATTTGTTGATCAGAACACTCATTCTGCAATGTGTATTGATTAAAATTTTTAAAAGGAACTATACCTTTTTACTTTTAAGTTAAGTACGATAAATCATTGTTTTCCTTGAGCTCACAACCAGAACTATTCTTATAGTTTATCTTTTTTTATGTCTATTTCGGAAGTGCACTTCTTGATAGAGGGAACAGACTAATGATATGTTGTTTTTTGCACAGTAAGATAAAGAAGACTGTACCCAAAACACTTTCGCCTGAGGCCACAGAAATCATCAAAGAGGCAAGTGTAGTCATAGATAGAGTCAAACCAATCTGATTCACTGACAGAGTGTGAGACATTTCAACATGTATGCACTTAGCATTTTTTCTCTTATTTTCTCTTGTGCATAGCTCTGTTAAAAGATGAGTTTGCAGTGTTGAAAAGCCAAAACCCAATCTGCTAATAAAATAGGAACAGGTACCATTACGTTTTTAATTTTTAGCACTGAACTTAACTAAATACACAAGTTTTTTCACCAAATGTAAATACTTCAATATTGTATTCTTGACATCACTATTTGCTTTCATTGCAGGTGACCAAGGACCATGACGGGGAGGAAACAAGAACGAACAATGGAACATTTAAAGAGGAAAATGAATAGGTAACTTACATCAGTGCATCCTGCCTTTTTTCATCTAAAAAAACCCCGTGAAATTGAAGACCCACGAAATTTAGTACCACTAAGGTAGCTTGTTCTGGACACTCCAATGAACTCAACTAATCACCAGAAGTGTGTTGTCAAATTTTTTTTTAAAGCAGATCAGTTAAACAAACATTGGCCTTTTTTTAAATAAGCAAACCATGGGGCATACTCAAAACCTGGTAGACTGGTGAGGTCCTAGAACAAGGATTTTGGTGTTGACTCACAGATGTGGTCTTAACTGCGACAGGATAAGCTCAGTCGGTAGAGCGCTTGCCTGCAGAGCAGGGGGTCTGGGGTTCAATTCCCGGGCCTGGGCCAATACTCAGGGTCTTAAAATAACTGAGAAATGAAGGTACTGACTTTTGCCTGCAAATGGGTAGACTTTCACATGGTTCAAAATTAATGGTCACTTAAAATGGCAGTGCTGTCTCCATCTGGAGACATAAACATTCAGTGTCGCCAATTAGTACTTCTGCACTTAACACATTGACACTCAAATAGAGTGCATTTTTTTCTTAGTTTCATCTGTGGTGCAGGCTAGTATAATAGTGACAAGGATAGATGTGGACAACCTACTTCCGGAAATGAATGACTCAAAGGAAAAGATTCAAAAGTCAAAGTCTACTCAGTATATTGGAGGGGATGCCAGACAGGTCATCACACATTAAGGTACAGCATATATGTCACTGTTATCTATTATGTGGATCTAATGAGAAGTTGTACTTTAACAAATTTAAAAGCAACTTGCATTTTATTACCAAATCAGATATGATATTTTTACCTTGTCACCCTTAAGTACAGAGGGCTGGGCCAGTTCTTAGGGGAGGGGAGTAGATCACCTTATTTTTACCTTGTCGCCATTAAGCAGAGAGGGCTGGGCAGTTCTTGGGAGAGGGGAGTAGGTCACCTTATTTTTACCTCGTCACCATTAAACAGAGAGGGCTGGGCCAGTTCTTGAGAGAGGGGAGTAGGTCACCTTATTTTTACCTCGTCACCATTAAGCAGAGGGGGCTGGGCCAGTTCTTGAGGGAGGGGAGTAGGTCACCACATTTTTAACCTTGTCATCAGTAAGCATAGAGGGCCGGGCCAGTTCTTGGGGCAGGAGAGTAGGTCACCACGTTTTAACCTTGTCATCATTAAGCGCAGAGGGTTGGGCCAGTTCCTGGGGGAGGGAGTAGGTCACCACATTTCTTACCTTGTCATCAGTAAGCAGAGAGGGCTGGGCCAGTTCCTGGGGGAAGGGGAGAAGGTCACCTTATTTTTACCTTGTTGCCATTAAGTGGAACAGTATTGGGCTTTTGGTTTTAAGACATTGTATTATGAATCGGTTTGTAAACAAGAAGCGTTCAGGTTATACTTGCTGATAAGGTTTTATTCCCATGGCATCGAATTAGAGAAATTGCCAGTATATCTGCTGACTAACAGATACTTAATGGTTGTGGTTAAATGTGGGCCAAAGACTGCGCAATAAAGCTTGCCACTTACTGCTCATTCGTTTACATTTTGAGACACGTGTTGACTGCACGTAATAGTGAAATTGCTTATTTTTGCAGATGAGGTTGTTTCATGTTTTGAAAACATAGAGTAATGGGAAAGAGAAAAAAATGTAGCAAGATGACAAAAACAGGTGAGATCTTTTGAACTTGTTTAAATGTCCTTATATATAGCAGTACTAAATGACAGGATGGAAGAATTTTTGTTGTTCATTTTCAAACTTAACATTACCGATCCAAAACAAGTTAGAAACACTTAACCTAAAATTTATCACGAACTTGTGTATGTTCTATGTGTTTAGTTGCTACTGAAATATAAGCTGGCTGAACATTATGGATGAACAATAATTAAAATCTCCATAGAATCCAGTATTTCAATATTTTTCTCTCAACGTCTAAGCCTTTCCATCAATACTTATTGAGATACAAATATTATTGACATGTAGCAGCTGATTCACGGTTCCCTTGTACTAACTTAGAATGATGGTACCTTGTAGGCAAACAACCCTGAATTTATTGGATTTGATACACAAGATGAAAGCAAAGAAGTCTCATTTAAAATAAGGTAAGAAATTATTAGTTTATCATTATATGTCAAAGGCTAAATGGTCTATGATAGAAAAAGGCTATCTAAACTCATGTATATAAGGACGGTTAAATACCATGGACAAATTTACATGACAGGGAAAACGAATACAGTCAACAACTGTAAACAATGAATACAGTCAACGACTGGCACAATTGAGTAGCAACTGGACAACTAAATGCCCTGAACAAACATATACAATACAGCCAACAACCGCACACAACTGGACAACTGAATACAGTCAATAACTGTTCACAACTAGACAACTGAATACAGACAAAACTTTACACAGCTGGACAACTGAATACAGACAACAAATATAAAGAACAGGAGAACTAAATACAGTAAACAAATGTTCAGAACCAAATAACTGAGTACAGTCAATAACTGTACACAACAGGACAACAGAATATGGTGAACAAATGTTCACAACCGGGCTACCGAGTATAGTCAATAACTCTAAACAACTGGACAACTGAATACAGTCAAAACTGTACACAACAAGACAACCGAATACAGTCAACAGATGTACACAACCAGACAACTGCATACAGTCAACAAATGTTCACAACCAGAAAACTGAGTACAGTCAATAACTGTACACAACGGGACAACTGAATACAGTGAACAACTTTACAAAACCGGACAACTGAATACAGTGAACAAATGTTCGCAACTGGATAACTGAATACAATCAAAACTGTACAGAACTGGACAACTGAGTACAGTCAACAACTGTACACAACTAGACACCTAAATAAAATCTACAAATGTACACAACTGGACAACTGAATACAGTCAAAACTGTACACAACTGGACAACTGAATACAGTCAACAACTGTAAACAACTGGACAACTGAATACGGTCAACAACTGTAAACAACCGGACAACTGAATACAATCAACAAATGTACACAACCGGACAACTGAATAACTTTACACAACGGGATACCGGAATACAGTCAACAACTGTACACCAGTGGACAAATGTTCACAACTGGATAACTGAATACAATCAAAACTGTACAGAACTGGACAACTGAATACAGACAACAAATATACACAACAGGAAAACTGAATACAGACAAAACTGTACACAACCGGACAACTGAATACAGTCAACAACTGTACAGAACTGGACAACTGAATACAGTCAACAACTGTACATAACTGGACAACTGAATACAGACAACAAATATACACAACAGGAGAACTGAATACAGTAAACAAATGTTCAGAACCAAATAACTGTGTACAGTCAATAACTGTACACAACGGGACAGCTGAATACAGTCAACAACTGTGCACCACTGGACAACAGAATACGGTGAACAAATGTTCACAACCAGGCTACCAAGTATAGTCAATAACTCTAAACAACTGGACAACTGAATACAGTCAAAACTATACACAATTGGACAACTGAATACACTCAAAACGGTACACCACAAGACAACCGAATACAATCAACAGATGTACACAACCAGACAACTGCATACAGTCAACAACTGTACATAACTGGACAACTGAATACAGACAACAAATATACACAACAGGGGAACTGAATACAGTAAACAAAAGTTCAGAACCAAATAACTGAGTACAGTCAATAACTGTACACAACAGGACAGCTGAATACAGTCAACAACTGTGCACCACTGGACAACAGAATACGGTGAACAAATGTTCACAACCGGGCTACAGAGTATAGTCAATAACTCTAAACAACTGGACAACTGAATACAGTCAAAACTATACACAATTGGACAACTGAATACAGTCAAAACTCTACACAACAAGACAACCAAATACACTCAACAGATGTTCACAACCAGACAACTACATACAGTCAACAAATGTTCACAACCTGATAACTGAGTACAGTCTATAACTGTACACAACAGGACAACTGAATACAGTTAACAACTGTACACAACTAGACAAATGAATACAGTCAACAACTGTAAACAACTGGACAACTGAATACAGTTAACAACTGTAAACAACCAGACAACTGAATACAATCAACAAATGTACACAACCTGACAACTGAATAACTTTACACAACGGGATACCTGAATACAGTCAACAACTGTACACCAGTGGACAAATGTTCACAACTGGACAACTGTACACTACAGTGCAACTAAATACATTTGACTACTGAAAACAACAGGACAACTGGTTACAATCAACTACAGGACACAGCTGGACAACCAAATGCAGTCAGCAAATGACCCAGCAGAAGAAGTGAATACAGTCAACAAACTTACACTAGCAATTAAATACAGTTAACAAAAGTGCACAGTTAAACAACAACTGGACAACTAAATACACTGAACAAACATACAATACAGTTAACAGCTGGACAACTGAATACAGTCAACAGCTGTAAGAAACTGGACAACTAAATAAAGTCAACAACTGTAGATAACAGCGCAACTAAATACAGTCATCAGCTGTAAACAACCGGACAACCAAATACTGTCAATAGCTGCATGCAAGTGGACAACTGAATACAGTCAACGACTGTAAACAACAGGACAACTGAATACAGTCAACAACTGTACGCAACTTGACAACTGAATACGTTTAACAACTGTACACAACCAGACAACTGAATACAGTCAACGACTGTAAACAACAGGACAACTGAATACTGTCAACAGCTGTACACAACTGGACAACTGAATACAGTCAACAAATGTTCACAACCGCATAACTGAGTACAGTCAATAACTGTACACAACCGGACAACTGAATACAGTCAACAACTGTACACGACCGGACAACTGAATACAGTCAACAAATGGACACAACCGGACAACGGAATACAGTGAACAAATGTTTACAACAGGACAACTGAATAGGGTCAACAACTGTATACAACTGGACAACTGAATACAGTCAACAACTGTACAGAACTGGAAAACTGAATACAGTAAACAACTGGACAACTGAATACAGTCAACAAATGTACAATACAGTCAACAGCTGCACAACTGAATACAGCAAACAACTGGACAACTGAATAGAGTCAACAACTGTACACAACTGGACAACTGAATACAGTCAACAACTGTACACAACTGGACAATTGAATACAGTCAACAAATGTTCACAACCGCATAACTGAGTACAGTTAATAACTGTACACAACCGGACAACTGAATACAGTCAACAACTGTACACGACCGGACAATTGAATACAGTCAACAGCTGTACACAACCGAACAACTGAATACCATAAAAAAATGTTCACAACCAGATAACTGAGTACAGTCAACAACTGTACACGACCGGACAACTCAATACAGTCAACAAATGGACACAACCGGACAACGGAATACAGTGAACAAATGTTTACAACAGGACAACTGAATAGGGTCAACAACTGTATACAACTGGACAACTGAATACAGTCAACAACTGTACAGAACTGGAAAACTGAATACAGTAAACAACTGGACAACTGAATACAGTCAACAAATGTACAATACAGTCAACAGCTGCACAACTGAATACAGCAAACAACTGGACAACTGAATAGAGTCAACAACTGTACACAACTGGACAACTGAATACAGTCAACAACTGTACACAACTGGACAATTGAATACAGTCAACAAATGTTCACAACCGCATAACTGAGTACAGTTAATAACTGTACACAACCGGACAACTGAATACAGTCAACAACTGTACACGACCGGACAATTGAATACAGTCAACAGCTGTACACAACCGAACAACTGAATACCATAAAAAAATGTTCACAACCAGATAACTGAGTACAGTCAACAACTGTACACGACCGGACAACTCAATACAGTCAACAAATGGACACAACCGGACAACGGAATACAGTGAACAAATGTTTACAACAGGACCACTGAATAGGGTCAACAACTGTATACAACTGGACAACTGAATACAGTCAACAACTGTACACAACTGGACAACTGAATACAGTCAACAACTGTACACAACTGGACAACTGAATACAGTCAACAAATGTACACAACCGGACAACTAAATACGGTGAACAAATGTTCACAACCTGACAACTGAGTATAGTCAATAACTCTGCCCAACTGGACAACTGAATATAGTCAACAACTGTACACAAGTGGACAACTGAATACAGTCAACAAATGTTCACAACCGCATAACTGAGTACAGTCAATAACTGTACACAACAAGACAGCGGAATATAGTGAACAACTGTGCACAACTGGACAACTGAATACAGTCAACAAATGTACACAACCGGACAACTTATTACTGTGAACAAATGTTCACAACTGGACCACTGAGTACAGTCAATAACTGTACACAACCGGACAACTGAATACAGTCAAAACTGTACACAAACGGACAACTGAATACGGTCAACAACTGTACACAACCGCACAACTGAATACAATCAACAAATTTACACAACCGGACAACTAAATACAGTGAACAAATGTTCACAACCGCATAACTGAATACAGTGAATAACTGTACACAATAAGACAGCTGAATACAGTCAACAACTGTGCACAACTGGACAACTGAATACAGTCAAAACTTCGGGAAACAGGACAACTGAATACACTCAGAACTGTAGAACCGAACAACTGAATACAGTGAAAAAATGTTCACAACCGGATAACTGAGTACAGTCAGTAACTGTACACAACTCGACAACTGAATACAGTCAACAAATGGACACAACGGGACAACGGAATACAGTGAACAAATGTTTACAACAGGACAACTGAATAGGGTCAACAACTGTATACAACTGGACAACTGAAAGCAGTAAACAACTGTACACAACTCGACAACTGAATACAGTCAACAACTGTTCACAACTGGACAACTGAATACAGTCAAAACTGTACACAACTGGGCAATTGAAGACAATCAACAAATGTACACAACTGGACAACTGAATACAGTGATCGATTGTTCAGAACCGGATAACTGAGTACAGTCAAAACATTACACAACTGGACAACTGAATACAGTCAACAACTGTACATGTTCACTACTGGACAGCTGAATACAGTCAAACCCGTACACAACTGGACAACTGAATACAGTCAACAAATGTACACAACTGGACAACTGAATACAGTCAACAAATGTACACAGCCGGACAACTGAATACAGTAAACAAGTGTTCACAACCAGTTAACTGAGTACAGTCAATAACTGTAACAACCAGAGAACTGAATACAGTCAACACCTGTACACAACCGGACAACTGAATACAATCAACAAATGTACACAACCGGACAACTGAATACAGTCAACAAATGTTCACAACCGGACAACTGAATACAGTCATCAACTCATCAACTGTACACAACTGGACAACTAAATATAGTTAACAATTTTTCACAACCGGATAACTGAATACAGTCAAAACTGTACACAAGTGGACAACTGAAGACAGTGAACAAATGTTCACAACCGGTTAACTGAGTACAGTCAATAACTGTACACAACCGGACAACTGAATACAGTTAACAACTGTACACAACCGGCCAACTGAATGCAGTGAATAAGTGTTCAGAACCAGTTAACTAAGTACAGTCAATAACTTTAGACAACAAGACAAATGGATACAGTCAACACCTGTACACAACCGGACAACTGAATACAATCAACAAATGTACACAACCGGACAACTGAATACAGTGAACAAATGTTCACAACCGGACAACTGAATACAGTCATTAACTGTACACAACTGGACAACTGAATACAGTCAAAAACTGTACCAAACCGGACAACTAAATACAGTGAAATAATCTTCACAACTGCATAACTGAATACAGTCAAAACTGTACACAACTGGACAACTGAATACAGTCAACAAATGTTCACAACCGCATAACTGAGTACAGTCAATAACTGTACACAACCGGACAACTGAATACAGTCAACAACTGTACACAACCGGACAACGGAATAAAGTGAACAAATGTTTACAACAGGACAACTGAATAGGGTCAACAACTGTATACAACTGGACAACTGAATACAGTCAACAACTGTACACAACTGGACAACTGAATACAGTTAACAACTGTACACAACTGGACAACTGAATACAGTAAACAACTGGACAACTGAATACAGTCGACAAATGTACAATACAGTCAACAGCTGGACAACTGAATACAGTAAACAACTGGACAACTGAATAGGGTCAACAACTGTACACAACTGGACAACTGAATACAGTGAACAACTGTACACAACTGGACAATTGAATACAGTCAACAACTGTACACAACTGGAAAACTGAATACAGTTAACAAATGTACACAAGTGGACAATTGAAAACAATCAATAAATGTACACAACTGGATAACTGAATACAGTCAAGAACTGTACCAAACCGGACAACTAAATACAGTGAACAAAATTTTCACAACCGGATAACTGAATACAGTCAAAACTGTACACAGCTGGACAACTGAATACAGTCAACAAATGTTCACAACCGCATAACTGAGTACAGTCAGTAACTGTACACAACCGGACAACTGAATACAGTCAACAACTGGACACAACCGGACAACTGAATACAGTCAACAAATGGACACAACCGGACAACGGAATACAGTGAACAAATGTTTACAACAGGACAACTGAATAGGGTCAACAACTGTATACAACTGGACAACTGAATACAGTCAACAACTGTACAGAACTGGACA
>CALNXI010001952.1:18765-31576 GCA_942486025.1 Porites evermanni
AACACAAGGCGGCCGCTTCCCCCCTGCCGCCGTTTAATTTAATTTGGGTGACTTATTGAGGGGGTTCAGCCCCCGGTTGAACCCCCGTTGTCGGGCCATTTTACTTTTTTTTCTTCAAATTCTTAGAAAAAACTTTGACTTCAAATTTTTTTTCGCCGTTTTTTCTTCTTCTTTAACCAAGAAAAGAGTCTAAAATAATAGAACTCTCTTGCTGATTAAAAAGAAGAAGAAAAAAGGCAAAAAAAAATTGAAAGTCAAAATTTTTCTAGGAACTTGAAGAAAAAAAAGTAAAATGGCCCGACAACGGAGGTTCAACCGGGAGCTAAACCACCTCAAAAAGTCATCCACACTAAATTAAACAACGACAGGGAAGAAGCGACCGTTATGTGTTTAATTTAAAGAAAGCGAACTTACCCACTAAGCCACGCAAGCGGTGCCTGAGAAAGAGATGTAACGTTAACGAAGTAGCTATGTTTTCTCTGACTCTTTTCCTCTTATGTTGTATAAAAGAAATTCCTCTCCCATGACACTAGACTTTATCTGCATCTACATTTCCCCTTTTCAGTGATGGAAAATCTACACACCAGCTCAGTGAATGCTGTTCTGTTTAGTCATAAGTTATCACCCGGTGATTGCTAATAAATAAACTCACCTTTTTTCAGAAGAATTCTTCTCTTCCTTCTGATGGCCACCATTTCTATGATGTTCAAAGATACCTGGTCACAAAAAAACAGCCGTTAATTTAATTTACCCCATAAACTGTTTTCGAATAAGGATTCTTACAATAAATACATCACAAAGAAAAAATTTCCTAAGAAATCGCCAGAGTAATACTTGAATCTGAAAGAAAGGCCCTCTAAGGCTGATTTTTTTTCCTATCCTAATTGTGAGTTAAGAGTATGTGCACATTCATATTTAGTACTGCATCACACTTATTTTCAAGCTCTCACTGACATATTTTTTCAAGGTTTTTTGACTATTGTAAATAACAAAACATCTCAGTACAACAGCAGTAAGGGTTAGTTAAAATACTTTTTTTATCTACAGTAAGCAACCAGTACTTGAAATTGTTTCAACGGCACGGAATGGGATGAATTAGTTAGACATTAAAGTCCAACTATACCCACCACCAGTAATGAGGAAAAGATGACCCGTGAATAGCGAACAGTTACGGTTTAATGGCAACAACTCAGTTAAAATAATATGGCCAGCAAGAGCATGAAAGAACAACAACAACAAAAAAAGCACCTGCTCGCCTAACAATGCCCACTGGAGCATCACCTTTTTTCAACAAACAAACGAGCAGAAGTATCCTAGAAATATCAACACCTCCATCCACATTAAGTAGCAGATTGTCTCACAGTTCACAAAGTCCAAGAAGACTAGACAGAATGTAGTCTTGTAGGTACTTTGGAGGTGTAGACCCTGAGCCAGCGGTGATTGGTGACTTGGGCGATGTCAGCTGCACGAAGAAGATAAGGTAGATGTAGGAGCCAGAGAATGGGAGTAGCTTGTTACATCTGGAGGAAAGGCTTGTGGGTACTTGGGTTGGCATGAAAGGAGTCTGAAGAGTCTGGACTGTGTGGTCGAAGTAGCCCAGGTGGAGCGACGAGTGGCTAACAACAGAGAAGAGATGCAAAGGTAGAGCCGCAGTCACCTTCATCGTAATCATGGGAAGCTGATGGTACGACAGTTGGGAGTACACCGTAACACTTGGATAATTCAATTTTGTACAATGTCGCGGAGTTGGGAACCAGAGAATTTTTTAATGAAACACCACTCTCTATCGATACGGGCAATGATGTACTTTGCGCAAGCTTGTGACAAATACCGGTCAGATTTTATGTATACGACCTCCAACTTATAGAGGAGCTGAAGTCTTTAATGAGTCATGGCATCCTTTCGCTTTTTTGCCGTATGGATGGTTCCTTTAGCAATCGGTGTGCTTTGCTATGATGTGCTGCATGTTGGACACGGGTACCTGCTTGTGAGTGAACTGGTTGTATTGCCTCCAAATCTCACCGGCGAAAACATTGCATTTGGAGTCACGAGTTTAAACGGACTGTAGCTACATCAAGTCATAGTTCAGCAACATGGCCCCCACCACGTTCTGGGCACAAGAGACCCGTTTTCAAGTACTGCCTATACAACAACAGGATTTTCTTGACGGTTCAATCTGGCCGACTTCAATGGGAAAACCAAGGTTTCTTAGAGCACTGGTGTTCATTCGCGAGACAAATCCAGGTGCAAGGTCAACATGTATTACTGCGGTGGGACCATCCAAGTGGTGTAGGCCTACGACCAGCCTGACAAGGGCGTCACAAAGAAGTGTCACCTTTATTATCAGGTACTATGCACAATACAGTGAAGGAGGTTCTACATTCTTTCAAGCAGGATGGTGACATCAGCTGCAAATGACACACCCACGATTTCAGTTGGATCATCTGATGACTGGATGGTGAGGGTATGTTGGAACTTTTAGAGGCGCAGGTGTGGCAGGAATCTGACACGCAAGTGATGGCGGTGATTATATCAAGAGCAACTGGCGCTGTAACATCATTTGAAGCTGGTGCTTTGAAAGGTGGTCAAGAATGTAGCATGGTACCATGATCAATTTAGTGGGGGGCGGCAGTTGTTACTGATGTTGCAAGACTAACCATTGTTAGAAATCATAGCGATGTTCAGATACTGCATTACGTCTTTTTATGCGGGTTACTGTCTTTGACAGACAGTCCTTGTTTCAGGTGGGCGCAGATGTGGCATAAATTAGGGTACTCATTTTGGACACTAAACCACGCGGGCCTGATGGTGAACGGTAGATGCTTGCCATTCTCTCAATGTCTTGGAAAAACACACCAAGTATTACGCAGAATTCTCAGTTTCAAGAATGAAGGAGCAGATTACACAAAGGGGCGCATTTCGGTCAGAAGTATTTCGGCTGGCAAAGTCAGAGGGTAAATTTGCACTGCCTGCGAGGTGTTGCAGACTCACTTGATACCTACAGAGAGCGATTAGGAAAGACATAAAGCAGGGTCGGCAGAAAACTCTCCTTGATGACCTGGACGCTGGGTTGGCTGTCTGTCACAACACATGTACAGTTTTTTGACTGGATGATGACCGGGCTAAAGTTCTTGACAGAAGTAGCAATACTCAGTGCTTCCACTTCACAGGGTAACCATGTTCCTTGGTGCTTACGCAGCTTTGTGCTGTAGAGGACCACTTGGTGTAGACGGCTGTTGCGTTTAACATACAGAGTAGCACTATGAGAGGTATGAACCCAGGAGTCACTTCATAGGTAGGTGAGGCATGATTGTCCTTGTAATCGTAGTCCTGAATAGGACTGTTGTACATTTCCACAACCTGTGCAGTAGTCATCTTCAGTTTGAAAGAAACGTATAACGTCAGAAATTAAACTCTGGTTATTGACCTGATTGCACAATTATGTTACGATGTCAATGGTGCATCTTGATCCATCTGTTGGTCACAGTTGAATAGTCAGATATGGTAAGTCAAGTTGTCGGTTATCCATTCATTCTGTTGTTATCAACTTTGCTTGGGTAGATCTGTAAGTAAGTCATTTGTACAGTACTGGTACATGCTGACTGCAATTCAGTGGCATTTTGTTTCAAGTCAGTAACCCGCTTTCTAAAGAGAGTAATCTGTAAAATATGTTAAGCATGTCGCAGAGTCCCAGTCAATTTGAAGTTTCGTCTGTAAATGGTGGTCAGCAATGTGATTGTTGACATCACTATTTATCTCTTGTCGCATGCTACGCTTTCTTCTGGCATCACTAATGTGAGTGGCCTGGCAGTTGCAGCAATTGATCTGGCACACTGCTAGCTGTCTGTCCTCTGGTCTGCCTTTGTCCTTGACATTAGTAAGCAGTTGTCATAAAGTGGTTATTGGTTTGTGTGCAACACATACACCTAATTCAATTAAGGTTACTCCCGTGAGCCATGTTTCATAGCCTGCAGTGTACTATATGGTAATTCCTTTTGTAGCGGGAAGTTTAGTCTTGTTCACGTTCATTGAAATAATGGAGACCATTTGTGAAAAGGCATTCAAGAGAGCTTTCAAGTCAAATACCTGCTAAAATTCTTAAGCATGGGCGAGCTGAAAAATTTCAATTTTAAAATCTCATAGTAAAAAATTAGAAGCCTCTTCTTTTAACCACATTAAATGAATAGGTTTTACCGCCTGATTAAGCTGCGTTTTTGCATGGGCTAGAATACTGGTTATTTCAATAAAGCAAAAATAATTGCCTCAAAAATAGATAAACATGTAATGTTAAGTTATTTATTGTTGTTCAACAAACGCCTTGAATTTTGATTTTTTTTAACTCCATCCCAAATTCCCATGTGCAAGAGCCAAGCAAACTGGTTGAAAATTTGCAGCATTTGCATATCAGCACAGAGAAAAACCTAACCTCAAATCACTGTCTTAAATTAAAAACCCTAGGATTCAGTTTTTTGAAATACATTGTCTTAACGTTCTGCTGACATAGCATAGAAGTGTTAAAAGTGTTTGCTTTCTAGGTTTCTAGGCTCGTTGCGGGCACATAATTTACTAGACTTGCTACAATAATGCACCGCAGGCTATGAAACATGGATCATGCATCATTCTTCTCAGAAGCAACCCTAATTGAAATAGGTGTATGTGGTAAGGTTGTGGTATACATGTGATAGTTTCAGAGGTGCATCTGATGTACAGAGGTAACAGGCCCAGCATCAACATTAGTCTGAGTTTTGGAATTGGCATTACTGAGAGCGTTCTGTCTAACATGATCTGTGTTGTAATTGCTTTTACTAAAAACGTTGTTTAGGTAGTCAGTTGGACTTGTAGGCTGTCAGGTGAGTCACAAACTAGTTTCACTAGTCGTGCCAAAGTCTGTATTGCTGTGTCCTTGTGAGATGTCAGGTTGTAAGATGACTGGTTTAGGAATCTATTACATGTATACTACAACCTTACAACATACACCTTGCACACAAACAGAAAATACAACTCACTTTGACTCCAAAGATGACAACCCCACAGGCTGTAGAAACGTCAGTCACTGTCAATAACAGTCCTATTCAGGACTATGATCACCCGGACAATCATCCTCCACCTACTTAAATAGAGTAGCACCAAGACCGCATTTAGTTACTGAACCATCAGTGACAATCCAAAGTTGGTTGGATGGGTGCAACAGCAGAGTAAGGTAGCACATGGCTTAAGACATTGCAGGCACCGATAAAGATAGTTAGACCCTTGACAGAATCAGGAGGAGGGCAGCTAGTGAGTGCAGCAATACGATCGGGACTAGCTGAGAGTACACCTTGGGACAAAATCCCATACACGATAGATGTTGATTAGTGGCAGACAGACATAGACTGCAGTTGCTAGGGGCCTCGAGTAAGTGGGACCAGTTCGAGAGGCGCTCTTCAGGTGAGTTGCCTTGACAATAAAGGTCATCAGTAAGCTTTGTGTACATCCCTTCTGGGTGAAGTCGGCCAGGATGCGACACAATATTTCTAATGCAATCTCTGAGCCAGGCAATCCCATGACTAATCTTGTGTACACTCTGATGCAATGAAATAGGGTGGGAACACACGAGATCTGACTGTATTATGTACTTCCATGGAGAAATAGTGTGAAGGGTGGAGTTGACGTCTGGCAACAACAAGGGTTAAAGTTTGCTGTATCAACGAACTTCGGCAAAGGCGGTAACGAGATGAAATCCCCCAGATGACTTTTTGGCAAGCAAGAATGAGGTTGAGGTATTCCACGTTAAGGAGGCTTGCCCCCTTTTTTAAAGTCTCACGGCTTTGTGTTTGACGCTCCATAACTTTGGCTGTAGATCAATTATGAAAAAGCCCCAAAGTGAAACAAAATTAAACTTAATTTTAGACTATGTTTTGTTGACATAGACACTTCCATAGCAACAGAATAACAATGACAAGAAATCAACAAATGAAACCTAGCAACAACCTGTAAAAATCCCGTAGTGTACAAATTGTTTAGACCGTTCTCTTTACTTTTAACAATTTGCCACTTTGACAAATAGCAAGGTTGAGTTATATGAATTATATGAATAACTGAATCAAATGAAGTGTTGTCAGAAGAATCAATTGAATTTGACAGAAGCAGTGAGCCATGGTGCATGTAAATAATTAAGTGGAAACACACAAGCAAGAGACATAACCCTAAACAAGTAAACTAGCAAACAATAGCAGTTACATCGCCAGGCGCTAAAATTCATCATGAAATTGACTTTATTTCAATGACTAAAAAATATTTTCTTTTGCATAAAAATTTCACTGAAGTTAGCAATGATTAAATTATCAAAGAACCAACTTTTTTAAAGAAAAATTATCCAGTAATTTTTAAACTGTGCCTTTTAAACCAAAGTTCACATCTTTTGGTGCTTACATGAAAAATATATCTTATAGTAAGAATAGAAAAATGCGTGTTCACAAAGAGTGATTGCTTGCCAATTTTCACTATTGAAGAACTGAACCACTCTTTAAGCCATGTATATAAATATGGATTGTACTGGCACCATAAATGATCAAACACAAATGTTGAAAAAGACCTTTTTTGGGATGCAAAAATGATTGTTAGGACATTATATTTTAAAAACGCTCTCACAGATTTTTTTTCAAATCTTGCAAAGGAAAAAACAATGGTCTAAACTATGAGCATTCTAAAGGATTTTAACAGATTGCTGCTAGACTCTGAGAAAATTCCATTTTGTAGATTTCATGTCATCCTTATTCTATTGCTATGGAAACGGCATCTCAATAAAACATGCTCTAACATTAAGATTAATGTTGAATTTTTTTCACTTTGTGGCCTTTTCATAGATGTACTACAGCCAAAGTTTTGAAGCATCAAACGTGAAGAGGTGAGACCTTCAAAAATAAGTGCGAGCCTCCTTAATTATGACGTTCTCAGGATGATGGAAGACTTGGAATTGTTCCAGTTGGTCAAATTTCTCTTGCAACTCTGGTAGCAATGAGGGACACGGCCCTTACATTGTGGGGGTTGTACGGGACCCATATTGACAGTGGCTTCAATGAGGCTGGCGGTGCTGCATATAATTATAGTCAGATTTAAGACATCTTGATGGGCCTGGAGCACTTGACAAAACAGGTTGTGTACTCTGTGATTCATGGCAGCATGCTGACAGAGAGAAGATGGATGATGTGTACTTAGCGTTGAGTTCTTGAGTGGAGTAACTGAAGGAACAGCTGGAGACTAGGCTGCTTCACTATCTCCTCATATGAGCTGGCTTTCTCCTTGGACGAGACGTGGATACAAATGTCAGATGCCACCATACCAGTGATGACAAAAAAACAACCCATGAACAGTTACAATAATATGACCGCCAAGCACAAGAGAACAACAACAAAGCATAAGGCGCATGCTCGCCTAACAACACCCGCTGGCATAGTACTTGAAAGGGTTAGAAATGGCAAGGAATGGAGTGAATTTGTTCCACATTAAAGCCCCACCATACCCACAGTGGTTTGTGATCACCAATTTTCCTTACATTGGAGTACCTCCTAGAAACATAAATAACACTCCAACTTACCATATTGTCTAGTCCCTCTCATCACTGAGTCCTCTTGAGCTTGACATCTGATAAAAAAAAGACAGTTATATTAGGACAGCAAAGTTGATCATAGTAGTTTCCACAGCTTGGTATTCACCACTGAAGTTTACACTGTACATGTTTTATACCCTACAGTTTATACTCTGCCCACTTGTTTTGTTTTGTGCGTGTGTGCATACTTAGCCTTCCACTTGTCTTGTCGTCTGTGAGTGGTTAATACTTTACACACTCATTATTCTAATTGTAAAAAAAATTGCAAATTGTAATTTGTTTACGAGCACTTAGGAGTTCACTCGTTGAAATACGGTATGTCCGTGCATTCCAGATTGAATTGGAATTTGGAAGAGTTGGTTTTTAAGGAGAGGGGAAAACTGGAGTTCCTGGAGGAAAATCTCTCGGAGGAAAGGAGAGAACCAACAACAAACTCAACCCAAATATGGCATCGACACCAAGATTCCAACCCGGGCAACACTGGTGGGGATGAGTGCTCTCACCACTGCACAACCTTTCCTCCCCGAGTATTCTCAAGGGTATGGATGCTACACTATACTTTCACTTGTTACGATCTATATGCACTGTTACTCAGCGAGTTATGATTTTTATGCATGGTTTCCATATCTAGTTGTTTTTCGGTGACTATGAATGTTGCCTTCCATATTATTTCATCCGCCTTTGTTTGTTTTTTTGAAATCTACATGCAAACAAGGGTAAATGTTGTTCTGTTTAGTCGATGAAAATTATAAATAAACTCACACTTTTTTATAAGTAAATTTCTTTTCCTCGTGAAGGCCACCATTTTATTCATGAACTTACAGGATACCTAATCAGATAAAAAAGATATTCAGTTAATTAAATTACCCTCACATAACAATAATGAATAGTGATTCTTCCAATACATCCCATAAGAAGGACCTATTTAAGTAATCGTTAGAATAACTTAATCTGAAAGAGGTGACGTCAAGGTGGATTTTCTTAACCCTTTTTTTCACACCAATATGAATCTCTTTCTCATAAAAATCCCATGAAAATGTGTTGAAAAACGCATGAACCCACTTTTCAAGGCCATGAAAAAAAAAGATTTCAGATTTCATGGTGTTAACATAAGTCATGAAATTTCATGATGTCACATACTAGTAAAAAAAATGTTATAAACAGTGATTTGCATAGTACTTGAAAGGGTTACAATGGCAAGGAATGGTGTGAATTGGTTCAACATTAAAGCCCCACCATACCTATAGTCGTTTGTGATCACCAATTTTGCTTACATTGGAGTACTGCCTAAAAACATAAATAACACACTCCAAGCTCATTAACATTAACTTACCATAATATTATTATTGTCTAGTCCACCTCATCACTGAGTCTTCTTGAGCTTGACAACTGATACAAAAGACAGTTATATTAGGACAACAAAGTTGATCATAGTTGTTTGCACAGCTTGCTATTCACCCCTGAAGTGTAATTATCCTTTATCCACTTGTTTTGAGTTGTGTGTGACTGTTTGGATGGTTGAGACATGTTATGATGTGTATGTATGCTTACTTTATCCACCTGCTATGATGTGTATGCGCACTTAGTCTTCCACTTGTCTTGTCATCTGTGAGTGGTTATACTCTATCCACTCATTATTGTAATTGTAAAAAAATTGCAAATTGTAGTTTGTTTACCCACAGAGCATTTAGGAGTTCACTCTTTGAAACATGTCCATGCGTTCCAGATTGAATTGGAATTTGGAAGTGCTAGTTTTTAAGGAGAGGGGGAAACTGGAGTACCTGGAGAAAAATCTCTCGGAGGAAAGGAGAGAACCAAAAATAAACTCAACCTATATGCACTGTTACTCAACGAGTTATTAACTTTATGCGTGGTTTTTTTCAGTGGCTATGAATGTTGCCTTCCATATTTTTTCATCAGCCTTGGTTTCTTTGCTTTTTGCTGTTAACTTATGGGAGATCTACATACAACCACAGTGAATGTTATTTTGTTTAGTCGATGGAAATTGCAAATAAATAAACTCACACTTTTCATAAGTAAATTTCTTTTCCTCCGGAAGGCCACCATTTTCATGACGTTACAGGACACCTAATCGGATGAAAAAAGTACATCCAGTTTATTGAATGTGGTTATCTATATAACCCCCACAAAACAATAATGAGTAGTGATTTTTCCAATACATCCCATGAGAAGGAACCATGTAAGCAATCACCAGAATAACTTAATCTGAAAGAGGTGATCTCAAGGTTGATTTTCTTATCCTTTTTGTCACACCAATATGAATCTCTTTTTCATAATAATCCCATGAAAATGTGTTGAAAAACGCATGAACTCACTTTTCAAGGCCATCAGATTTCATGGTCATGAAATTTCCATGAAATCCGTAGCTGGTTATTTATGTAAACCATAAAAGGTTTACAAAACCATGAACATGGATTTTCATGGGTCATGAAATTTAGACTGATACATTTCATGACCCCAGAAAAGGTAGAGACAGCCAGGCATGTATTTCATGGGTCGCGAAACTTGTAATGGCCCATGAAATTCTCATAAAAGCATAATTAAAAACAACAAAAAAAGCCAAATTCACTAGCACAAAAGTGGATGATAATGCCACAGAATGATGTTTCACACAGTTTTCAATTCGTAGTAGCTCTTGCCAGATTTGTTTAAACTTAGGTTAATTTAATTAGATGTTCATGATGACACATACTGGAGAAAAAAAATTAAAAACGGTAATTTGTTAATCCAAAGAAATTGCTTCAAAGATTTCATTTAGTAAAAACATTTGTTATCCTGTATTTGTTTCAAGACCATTTTGACCCCTTATTGTCCTGTTGTTATAGACAAAGTATATTGTTATCAACACTTGAAGACAATTTCCATTTGATTTTTAAGATATGCCAGTTACTGTGATGGACTAGACCTTGAATGGCCATGCCGAGACATTGAATGTTAAATTGAATCAATCATAGCCCAGAGAATTTAGTAGAAAAATAAGGGTTTCCGTCTAAGTCGTCAGAGTAGCTCTGGACACTGAAGGTGTCACTATTCTTATTCTCTGTCATCATTATTATAATGAAATTAAAAAACTGTGGAGACTGTCTACATGGCATTTCAGAAACTTGGCTTTTACACCAGTACCCAGGTCCAGCTGGCTTAAATAATTCTAGCGAAAACTCTGAGTATACTTGACGTAGCAGTTTAAAATACACTTTTTGTTTTCTTTTAAGAATATTATGGGGTGGTTTTGGCCATTAAATGAGCTCTGGAATCAGTTAAACTCACCCCACTAGATGATAAAAATTCAGAAAAGTTGCTAGCAAAGCTTATCTCTAACAATAGAACAAGCCAACTAACTTATGAAGCCTTTATTAAGGATGGTGCCCACTATTGTTACTGCGCACATTTTCTGCTCATGTCAAGGTAGTCGCGCGCTACACGAAAGAAATGCGCTACACGTAGGACACGCAGACTGGTTTTGTCTCCTGTAAGTCTGGGAGGCTCTAGTTATTTCTTGTGGAAAAAATGCATCGTTTTTCAACAGATGAAAAATAATTTCTATTTGCCTTATCAGTTCTTTGAAAACCGAAGAAGTATGCACATATTGCTATTTCTGCCGTATGATCGATCTGACCGAACATTTTATAGTCAAACAAACGTCAATTCTAAAACATCAAAAGTTACTGCTTCAAGATGTTACACTTAGAGCTTGGGTATCAAAAACTCCCTTGATAGGCAAGGATCAGTAAATCAGAAGGAAAATAGCTCTAAGTCCTTCGCTTGATTGAGAAAACTGCAAGCTTACCTTTCACTTGCGTCCTTCGCGTTTTATTGGCTAATCGGCTCTAAACACTTTCCTGAATATTTCTTTAATTTTGTAAGATTTTATGTAATTATTCACCAGAAGATAGATTTAAAGCGTTCGAGTACATACAGATGTCCCTTTTATTGAGAGTCCGAGGCTTTTATTTGTTGAATAAACGAGAAAAAAACTATCACAAGATTGCTTGGATTGCTGAGAGCGGACCGCAAAGGAAATGCTTTCATCGTGGAAAAAATCGTAAAAAATTGATATGCTTTTTACCTTTTCATTGTTATTTATTCATTTTGGCATTACTAAGCATTGAAATTATTGACTCATTGGACAGTTTGCCGTGTAGATAGTATATCTTAAGGTTCAATTTCACGCCACACATAATCTGACATTTAGACATTGCTGCCGTTTGACAAACTAAAGATGGAAGGTAAAATAAAGTATTTCCATTCTAAGACTTTCTTAGGTTTAACAGACACTGACAAGTCTAAAATTAACATTTAGGAACCAAAAATAGTGAATGATCATGACACGGAATGCTACAGTAAAAAACATCAAAACGAAATATATGAAATGATCATTATAGCCCAGTTTATGCACGAGGGTAGATAAACGCATTCGGTACAAACAACTACTTTCGCAGTATTCAGCTTTTAAAATTTAAAACAGAGCTCATTTATGGAACTTCAGTCTATGAAAATCATTTGTGTCATATGACACTTGTGGCAAAGTCAGAAAGAGATAGCGCAAAGCACAGATATAAGCTCATTGAATGTGTGCACGTTTAATAACATATTCGACCGAGGTACGCGATAAAATGATAAAAAACGGTAGAAGGTTTACAATCCATATTTCATCTACAGTTCAGACAACTTAAGGACATGTACAGGTAAGCAAACAATTGAAGTAGTACCTGTCTAAGAATCCCTGTCGACTATTTTCCACTACAGTACAGTGGCTTGTTTACAGCACCAGCCTTGGATCTTCAGCTCGCCATACTACTCTATCTTCGCTGGAAGTAATCTTTAATGGGAGAGTTGAAAAAACTGACCCCCACTCCGCGGACTACCCACTGACCCCACTCCGCGGACTACTCTACGGACTAGTCCGCGGACTACCATGCGGACTACCCTAACTAATCAACCAAATTTACTTTCACGGAGAAAAGAGTTAGAAGAAGCGTACCTGCCTACAAGATCACACTTGATAAACAGCCGCCATCTTGATTTTCGCCATTTTACTCGACCCAGCCCTTCTTCTTCATTGCTACGTCCATTGCAGCTTCCGTTCTTGGATCGTCACGCAACGCTTCTCTCCAAACCTCGCGTGACGATCCAAATAACGACTGCGTGCCCTACGTAGGAGAATACGTCTCCAAGGGCCTTGTGGGCCAGGTGAATCCAAAA
>CALNXI010001952.1:33582-49215 GCA_942486025.1 Porites evermanni
CACAGTCTTTATCTGGGAAAAAATACTTTCCATTAGTGGGCACCGTCCTTAATAAGAAACGTACTCTTGCTATGAAAAGCCAAGCAAAATGGAAAAAAGATTGTGAACTCAAAGATGAGGAGGATTTTGACCGCGGGTCCGTTTATCTATTACCTAGGAAATGTACTTTGAGCACGAAACTCACGACGCTCAGTTTAAATTCCCTCACAGAAGAATTGCGACCGATGTGTTTTTATTTAAGATTCAAGCTGCAGATACCGATCTCTATTGCTTTTTTCAAGGAACCCAAGAAACACTTATTCACTTCTTTTGGTACTGTCCCGTGACAAGAGCTCTTTGGAACAGTGCCAAAGATTTCTTGGTTTCAATTGATTTGATGGAAGCCTCTGTAATTTTAGAAAAAATTAAATGTTAAGGTCTTACAGGGAAAGAAGGAGATATTTTAGTTAGTCATTGTCTACTCTTGGCCAGGTTTTATGTCTCTAGTTGCAAATACAAAAGCTCAAAACCAGTAGAACAAATTTATCAAGTTAAAGGCAACTTTATGATTGAAAAACAAATTTTAATTATTAAAGAAACAGAAAATTGTTTGAAAAAAGTAGAAAAAATTATTCAGAAAAGGCAACTTTTTCCCCCGCTTTTTTTTAGAAAATCTAATATCAACGGATTCCAAAAGACAAAAGAAAAATTTATTCTACACAATATCCTGTCTAGCAACCTTACTATCAATTTGTTAATTAATTTTGTTGTTAATTATTTTTATTAATTTTATGTATTAAGTGTATTTCTTCTATATTTAAGTATCTATGTGTGTGAAAGAAGCAAATAAATGAAATTTTTAAAAAAATTAAAGAACACTGAGTTTGTGCTTAATTTCTAAGTGAAAATTACAGTCCTTCTTTGCCCATTTAGAGTTAAAGTGTACTTCAGATTTGTTCAACTTGCCCCGGCTTAACGATCAAACATTTTCGTCCAACATTGTATCTATCATGCACAACATAGGATGGCAGGGGGTGTTTAATTTTTTTTTACTTTTTTTAAGGAATTATTTTGCTTATGCATGACTAAGTACGGAAAAAGAATACATCAATACAGGAAACATACTATCATAACAGAGGTCAATATTTTCAGTAAACCTACAAAAAGCTTTTGCTAATATAAACCAGTATAAGTTCCTGTTGATATTTAAGGGAATTTTATTCTTATTTACTTTATTGTGGGATATTTAGAGATATTTTATGTGACATTTTCCCTGGAGAAAGCTACTTGTTTTTAGTGATCGGATACTAATGCAAGAGTGCTCAAGGTTGCCAATAACTCTGATACAAGCAATATTGAAAGAGCTAATAGCTAGCATTATAAAGCATGTCTGGAGAGGTATTTAAATATAAAATGCGTAAATTCATATCATGGTTTTTAAGAGCATGTGACTTTGAGCATTTTTGATTAACATGGGATGTTCTGTGAGAATTTTCAACAAATTGAATGACTGTTTCATTTCTTATGCACACTGTACACTGAATTGAAGNAGTAAACCTACAAAAAGCTTTTGCTAATATAAACCAGTATAAGTTCCTGTTGATATTTAAGGGAATTTTATTCTTATTTACTTTATTGTGGGATATTTAGAGATATTTTATGTGACATTTTCCCTGGAGAAAGCTACTTGTTTTTAGTGATCGGATACTAATGCAAGAGTGCTCAAGGTTGCCAATAACTCTGATACAAGCAATATTGAAAGAGCTAATAGCTAGCATTATAAAGCATGTCTGGAGAGGTATTTAAATATAAAATGCGTAAATTCATATCATGGTTTTTAAGAGCATGTGACTTTGAGCATTTTTGATTAACATGGGATGTTCTGTGAGAATTTTCAA
Organism: Porites evermanni; assembly: GCA_942486025.1. Taxonomy (NCBI): domain Eukaryota; kingdom Metazoa; phylum Cnidaria; class Anthozoa; order Scleractinia; family Poritidae; genus Porites; species Porites evermanni. The sequence continues at coordinate 35,460 of CALNXI010001952.1, forward strand.
CAAATTGAATGACTGTTTCATTTCTTATGCACACTGTACACTGAATTGAAGGAAGCTACTTTTATGTTACATGGTAATCTGCTGACAATCGGTGTTTATTTTACAGGGAACATAAGAACTGCCATCATTCTCAACTCAGCTAATAAGTATAGGAACAGATTTAAGATGCCAGATTAAGGAAAGTTTACTTGTAGTTTAGAATTTTAAATCCCTTGTTAATAATTTTAGAGTTGATTAATCTATCTCTATGTTGAAAGTCATTGATGGCAAAAATTTGGAACTAAAAATGAAAGGTTGTACAGTCGAACCAGTCCACTAACAGACACCTCTCCACAACAGCCATTTTTTTTGTCCTGGCAGACAGTTCACACATTGGCTCTTATTTAACCTCTCTACAATGGCAACGTGCTCTAAACTGCATCCCCCACAGCCAAGAAAACCTAGACAATGGCCAGTTTTTTCAGCGACTGACAAAAAAGTCAGAAATGGGCGCAAAATATGACCTGTATGGCACGTTGATGATTATTGGCAGCTAGCGATCAAATTTGGATTGTGCTCCATTTATTCTGATGCAGTAAGCACAAATTGTCTATACAATACTTATAGCAAATGTTGCAAGCCTTAATCGTCTTGTCATGTTAACATTTTCATTCAAAACATCCAACTGCCAAGAAAACAGCAACTGACAAAAAAGTCAGAAATGGTCACGAAATGTGACCTGTATGGCATGTTGATGATTAATGGCAGCGATCATATTTGGATTATGCTCCATTTATTCTGATGCAGTAAGCACAAATTGTCTATACAATACTTAGACCAAATGTTGCAAGCCTTAATTGTCTTGTCATGTTAACATTTTCATTCAAAACATCCAACTGCCAAGAAAACAGCGACTGACAAAAAAGTCAGAAATGGTCACGAGATGTGACCTGTATGGCATGTTGATGATGAATGGCAGCGATCATATTTGGATTGTGCTCCATTTATTCTGATGCAGTAAGCACAAATTGTCTATACAACACTTATAGCAAATGTTGCAAGCCTTAATTAATCAAAACTTTATTTTTAAGTTTTTTCTTTTGTGTTGTTGTATTTTACCTCTACATATCATTTATGATTGAATTACCATGATTGCATAAAGTAGGCATGAACTTGACACAATATACATGTTGTACTCCCCTACAAAAATTTTGTCATATTACATCCCCACCCCCACCCCCCCATAACAGCCACTTTCCTCCCTCCCCAAGGAGATGGTTGTGGAGAGGTTCAGCTGTATAAAATTCTATCTTCAGAATGATATATTATTAAATTATTCAAAATATAATATTTTGCAAAATTGCCAGTAGTTTTATTCATAAATAAATATTCAAAGAAGTAGTCTGTATGGTACTGGAATCCAAACATTAGATACACATGTATGTATGACTGGTGAAAGGAATACATTAACACGACAATGACAAAGCATAATTTATGGCCTTGTCTTGTGTACAATTGTGGTTGCACAAGGGAAACAACTTCCAGCCAATTTCCTTGGTGGGATTGAGGTACTGGATAATATTGTTTGTGAGAAAAACACCCATAACAGCCTAAACTGAAACTTGGAAGTAGTTTTGTTTGAAATTATAGTTTTGCTTTTGAGGATGTCACTGCTTTAATAATTCAACATTAATGGAATTTTCATGGGTCATGTTTTCACTTTTTTCCCCTAGAAATGACTTTTAGCTTATGATTAATTGAAGTTTTTCATGGATCTTAAAAATGCCATGAAAAATACATGAACTTGCCTGGAACATTTTCATGGGTCATTAAAGACAACATGAACAATGTCATGAAAAATCCAGGAACCACATCATGAAAACATACTGGGAATTTCAGGGGATTTCAACATCATTGAAAACCCTTGCCAGCACTTTCAGTCAGTAATTGAAAGTGATTGAAAGTGTTACAATGGCAGGGAATGGTGTGAATTGGTTAGACATTAAAGCCCAACCACAGTCCCATAAAAATATCAATTTGCCTTTAAGTGGATATATACTGCCTACACACATGAAACAATACACTTAAAGCCTATTAACTTAAACTTACCATAAATTGTCTTGTCCAGCTCGTCAATGAGTCCTCCTGAGATTGACATCTGATGAGCAAAATGACAGTTATATGAGAAGAGAAAACTTGATCATAGTTGTTTGCACAGCTTGAAATTGCTGTCACTTAATCGGTCATTTCTGAGACTGCCTGTTGCTGTTGCATTTTAGCTATGATGGAAATGTCGCTCTCAGTTCAGCATAAATTTTTGTAATTCTCAATTTGGAATTTATGGCAGATATAGCACCTGGAAAGAAATAATGGACGGACTGTGAACAGATGTCACCTTCACTACTTAAAAAATGGTTTGCCACTGCCACAATTCTTTCCTCCTTTTCTGTCAATTGTCAGTGCTTTCTGAGAGGATTGTCCCCAGTTTTCGGGACCATGTCACCTATCACTTCTACCCCTTGGAAGGCCTCATGGATGCTTACAATATCCATCCACTGGTTACAATCTATGCATTGTTACTCTAAGTGTCCTGAACTCTACGCATGACTTCTATATCAGGTTTTTTTTCTGTGTATTAATGGTTACTTCCATGTATTTCCATCAGTCTTATCAGTCTTATCCATCAGTCTCAGAAATAAACACACAAGCTCAGTGAAAGTCGTTCTGTTCAGTCATAATTCATCACCACACAGCCGGAATCTCAAGAGTGAATTGCAAAAAAATTAACTCACTGTTTTTCATAAGTAGACATTCCATCCTCCTGATGACCACCATTTCCATCATGTTACCGCATACCTAATTGCATAAAAAACACTCAATTAGGCTACCCCAATAAACTACTTTAGAATAGTGATTCTTCCACGACATCACAAAAGAAAGAAATATATGTCAAGTAATTGCCAGGAGAATAATAACTTAATCCGAAAGAGGTGACCTCAAGGTTGTTTTTGTTTCTTTTTTCGGCCACTGATTAGAGTAAGTTTCGCAAAAAACTAAGAAAATTTTTGTCATTATTTTGTCCTTTAATTTCTTTTCTGTCCTGATTTTTATTCATTACAACCTTAAGAGAATGTGCACATTCACAGTTGTACTGCATCACAACCACAGGAATAAAAATTAATCAATTTGGTTTATCTATTGTTAGTAATTTCAAACTCTGACTGAAAAGTCAAATAATTTTTTGACTATTGTGAGTAAAAAATGTACTTTATTTGCATGTTCTTGTATTAAGCATGAAAGTACTAATTGGAAACACCATNATTTGGTTTATCTATTGTTAGTAATTTCAAACTCTGACTGAAAAGTCAAATAATTTTTTGACTATTGTGAGTAAAAAATGTACTTTATTTGCATGTTCTTGTATTAAGCATGAAAGTACTAATTGGAAACACCATCTTTACATCTACTACTAGAGAAGGGACTGCCATTTAGTGTGGTCATATGAGCCACATAAAGGTCCGGCCAATTGCAGGGAAAAGGCAAGACCTTCATTTCTCAGTTATTTCAAGACAGATTGAACAACACACTCTGAGCCCATTAACTTAAAATTACCATAAATTGTCTACTGCAGCTCAACACTGACACCTCCTGAGCTTGACATCTGATGAACAAGACAGTCATAGGAGAAGAGAAGACTTAATCATAGTTGTTTGCACAGCTTGGTATCCCCCACTGGGAAAAGGAACACTGTGTTTTAAAACATCTTATTATTCATTCAAAATATTTCTCTGTTTCTGATTGGCTAAAAGCATACACATAATAGGCCATTTTACAGTTATGGATGGAAACGAGGCTAACGGTGACCTTGTTTTGATACAACCTTCCTGCTTTATTATGTAAATCAAGATATTCTTACGTTAACTAATATTTTTCCACGACAATTTCCATAACAAAGCAAAGGAGGTTTGTATCAAAACAAGATTAAGGTCACCGTCAGTCTCACATTCACTCAAAGGCTAGGGTACTAAGTCCACGACTGTAGAATGGCCTATTCACCATTATAAACCAGCTACTGTTGACCAAATTTGGAAGAATTTTGTGATTAATCAACCGATGACGTCAAAAGTAAAGCAAACTTGCAGGTCAATGGACTGTTAACCGAGAAGACCTGGGGACAGGGTTGAGTAGTTTTGGCGGTGAAAAAAAAAATAGGCAAACAGTCGCGGGAACATTTTACTCGTTTCACAATGAACTATTGCCTAAAAACATAGCAAGAAGACAACTCAACGGACAACATCTTCTATTTGGAGTATATTTACAGACCTGAACAGCCCTTTATCTGCTAAACATGCACTATCAAGGTGAACTTAACATCGACAAAGGCAAGCATGTTTTAGCTTGTTTTTAAACCACGAATTATTTTGAATAAATATAATAAAGCAATATTAATGAATTCGGCTTTGACAGGATAAAAAGAATTATGCAAATCTCAGAGGGTGTTATCCACCTTGGCCTTCGGCCTCGATGAATAGCACATTCCTTGATCTGCATAATTCTTCAAATCCTACTCATGATCAGCCTCATTCATTAATTGCTAACTATTCAATGACTTAACATTCAATAATTATGCAAGAATGTTTCCCAAGACGCAAAATATTTTTGTGTGCCTGAAGGGGTGAATAACTAAATCCTTAGTAAAAATTTTAGCATCATACAGTTTAGTACAGTTATTACATAATTGGCAAAGGCAGCATGGTTGAGCACTGCAAAGCTGGAATTGTAATCTATTGGCCCCCACATAAACGGAAAGCCTGACTTGTTCTTGGTAGCCCTGAATTCAACCTCTCAAACACCCTTGTAAATAGCCAACTGATTGGCCTCTGGCCAGCTGGGATTTTTAACTGTGTGGGCCACAATGAAAACTATAGGTTTACCAATAACAATGAATTGTGGTACCCATATAATGCCAGATTTTTGTAAATTTCCTCCTTTCATAAGAGATTTAAGTCTGAATCATTTTCAGGCTCTAATAAAAGATTCCCACAGAACTTATTACAATTCAAGCATAAATTATTGCCAACAGTAAGTGTACTCACTTTTTTGAGGTTTGTCCTTCTCTGCCTGTTTCAGTCAATCTCAAACTCAAAGGCTGGGTTTCCCTTAATGTCCATAAAATTACTCAACGTCTGATAAAAAAGATAATTAAAATAAATACTCACAGCTTGGAAGTCAACAGGGTGAAACTTTAAATTAAACCTTTCAACTGAGTCAATTGCAGGAGATTTTCATCTTGTCATGACCAGAATTTTTAAAAACGTCCAACCAACTTCCAAAGACCTCCAAACTTTGCCGAAAATGTCAGAAGAAGTTTAGTTATAGGATACAAAGTCAATATCAAGTGCCTTTATGGAATATTTTTGGGAAACTGAATTGAATTTTGNACTATAGGTTTACCAATAACAATGAATTGTGGTACCCATATAATGCCAGATTTTTGTAAATTTCCTCCTTTCATAAGAGATTTAAGTCTGAATCATTTTCAGGCTCTAATAAAAGATTCCCACAGAACTTATTACAATTCAAGCATAAATTATTGCCAACAGTAAGTGTACTCACTTTTTTGAGGTTTGTCCTTCTCTGCCTGTTTCAGTCAATCTCAAACTCAAAGGCTGGGTTTCCCTTAATGTCCATAAAATTACTCAACGTCTGATAAAAAAGATAATTAAAATAAATACTCACAGCTTGGAAGTCAACAGGGTGAAACTTTAAATTAAACCTTTCAACTGAGTCAATTGCAGGAGATTTTCATCTTGTCATGACCAGAATTTTTAAAAACGTCCAACCAACTTCCAAAGACCTCCAAACTTTGCCGAAAATGTCAGAAGAAGTTTAGTTATAGGATACAAAGTCAATATCAAGTGCCTTTATGGAATATTTTTGGGAAACTGAATTGAATTTTGGTTATAAATCATGTGTTATGAGAACAATTCGTCTTTGATGCGTGAGATCGTCTTTTCGCAGGTGTGAGACACCATGATGAGAGAGAGAGAGAGCAATAAAAACAAGTCTTAGTCCACTAGCAAAGCTTCACTGGTAAGAATTTCTTTAAGAAAAAGTGAAGTAGTAAATTCACTTTTTGACAAGCCAGTTTTGAAAAAAGAGGGTTTTTTTTAGAAATCCATGCCCATTGTTTCCAATTAAACAAAACATGTTCCATGAAGTATTGTTGTGTTTTTAAAAATAACTGTTATATCAGTTACTGTTCCGTGCTATCAAAACAGAGTAGAGCAAAGGTATTGCTTTTAAATACATGAATTATTATTATCATATGTCAAGTAACAAAATATAATGACACAAATGAAAAGCTAACAAAAATGTAATGCTTTATCACATAAAATATAACATGAATAAAAAACTCAAAGATTTGTGGAAGAAAAATTTGATCAGCTGTACGACTTACAAACCTTAAGTGTGAGAGATGTTTCATCTTCTTGTCTGTGTTGAATGCGCACACAAAGCTCCACTCCAGCTTATTTCCTGTCTGTGAGAGTGAAGAAAGAAAGGAAAAAAACACTCAAATTATTAGAATCATATAAACAGTTACTGATCAAAAAAATACATAACATCTACATAGGGATGTAAAAATCAAAATAAAATTAGTGGAAACTCTTTTTATGTAGTCCAAAGTGGACTTTTTTAATAGTCTCAGCAAAGGTAATAAACATCATAAAATCAATTTTTTTACAATACCAATGCCTGCATGACTATTTACAGTGCAACTACTATAATCTGGGCCACCCAAACAAAGCTGACCAATCAGACTACAGGAAACAATACATTCCAAGATGGTTTGTCTCAGTTAATCAACACTACCATATTTCTGAAAGATTACTGAGGGCAACCAAGCACAGTAAATTATTGCATGAAAATTTGGTGTTGTGCTTAACTTGAGACAAAAGAAATCCCAAACAAAAAATTAACCACATTGCTTCAATATTCACGCAATTATGTGCCTTTGTTAGGCAACTTAAAATGTTTCAGTGGACACAAATATCAGGCATATTTTGTAGCTAGTACACTGATCAATTGCAGCACTGAATTTTTTTTAAGAAAATCTATCACAGTGTTTTGATTAATCCCTGTTTTGTGAAAGAAGCCTTAGATATTACGAAAAGAGCTCAGCACTGCATTTTACCTTTATTCACATGCCTTTGTGTTTTCCGAAATCGCACCAGTCTACTTGCATTTAGTCGATTGTAAAGTGTACATAATGGTCATTTGCAAAACAAATGAGCAGTAAAATCTTTATGGAAACATCCAAAAAGTAGTAAATTTGTCTGCATGAAGTCTGGTCTTAAGTTCATTGTATAATTTATACCCATTTTATAAAATTCCAAGATATTTAGAAATTCCTCGGTCAGACTTCGCATAACGGAAGACAAGCAACCAATGTATGTGCAGCATAAAGCACTTCCAAATGCTCCAATAGGAATGCGTGACAAGTGCCATCATGTTGATATCAGTTTTTAGTACACATTGAAGACCCCTGACTCGATCAGATCAAGCACTGTAAACGGGTTGTGTTAATGCATTGGGCATATTAAATTAAAGGCTTTCCATTCCTAAATGATGTTTTATTGTGTTAAAAGTCACAAAAACTTAAAAATACTTGATACATTTAATGTTAGTGTGGCCAATTTGCATTAAGATCATCCATCATGTATTATAAACAGTCATAACAGAAAATAGGCATATTTTGTCAATCCGCTGTGCCGATAAATCGCTTAAATCACAACATATTTTTATGTTTCTATGTTTCTAGACATTCCCCTTGATGGTCTGAAAGATATTTTATTTAGAACAAGTGGGAATTTTGCACAGTGCTAAGATGAAAATGTGCATTTTTGAACCCTTTCCTGCCTAGTACAGCAATATGCGTTGAAGGACTAAATTTGTGTGCTATACATCTTTTAAGGACCAATTTAATCCTATGAAGTGAAAAAAATAGTTGAAAGTGAAAAACTTTTAAGTGGCAAATTTGGCAATATGCGCTATTTTTACTCTTAATCTTGCTTAATGTTGGCTGCCCGGCGCTGAAGTGATTTTCCTTAAGAAAAATTTCTTTTTGAAATATTTCCAAAAACTAATGCACTTTCAATTACTTATGGACCAAGATAAAACCATGGGCAAAGTTTAAAGGAAATTTATTTTCCGACCAAAACACAGTGGACCAGTTTTAGGGAGACTCTCTTAAAAACTGATAGCAAATATTTAAAAGCTGAAAGCAATATTTATCATCGGACAATGTTTTTCTGTTTTTTTGTGATCTCCCAGCAATTAATTGCTAACTTTGCCATGCTTTTAGGTAATATATGTTACCTCAAGTCAAAAATAACACTAACATTTACAATTTTCGCCTCTCACAATTACACTGCCGGACCTTTCAGAAAACATGCTTTATACAGTAGTTTCAAGAGGTCAGGTCTATAGGCTGCAAATGGTTCTTCTTGATACAATTGGTGGTTTTCACTATCATGGCATCAAAATTTAAAAATGAAAACCTTTTAATACAGAATTCGAAAGTCTAGCATCTGGGAAATGAGAGAAGATAAATATGCAAAAGACCTTGCCAAGAATCAGGTCTGTGCAATATTTCGTATGCAAGATATTCCGAAAAATGTTTTACCCAAATTTATTAAGCTTTGTATAGAGATGCCATGCTTGTGTCCCTTTGAGAGGCACATATATGGCCGCCGGAAACCAACAGACACATCNAAGTCAAAAATAACACTAACATTTACAATTTTCGCCTCTCACAATTACACTGCCGGACCTTTCAGAAAACATGCTTTATACAGTAGTTTCAAGAGGTCAGGTCTATAGGCTGCAAATGGTTCTTCTTGATACAATTGGTGGTTTTCACTATCATGGCATCAAAATTTAAAAATGAAAACCTTTTAATACAGAATTCGAAAGTCTAGCATCTGGGAAATGAGAGAAGATAAATATGCAAAAGACCTTGCCAAGAATCAGGTCTGTGCAATATTTCGTATGCAAGATATTCCGAAAAATGTTTTACCCAAATTTATTAAGCTTTGTATAGAGATGCCATGCTTGTGTCCCTTTGAGAGGCACATATATGGCCGCCGGAAACCAACAGACACATCTGTTTTTGAGTTTTCCTACTAATGCGTGAATTCATTGCTTGAGGAACTCATAAAGATTAAAGTAATATTTATTCTGAGACAAAGAATGTTTAGATAGCAAAATCTCCCAAAATCGGTAATGTTTTTAACCAAGATGACCGCTTTCCTGGCGTCAGCTAAATGCCGTGTCACAAAACAAAGAACCTTTCTGAACCGAAAACTTGTTTGTGTAAAGGTTTTAAGTTGCTGTAAAACTACATGAAAGTAGAAACTCAGAAGAAGCTATAGTTTCTTAGTTTGAATTTTGGTGATGTCAAGTGAAAACCAAGAATTAGTAAACTTTGTCTAAGTGGCCGCCATTGTGGTCACATGCAAACAGTATATTAGCCATTTCCGTGATTACACCTTGCAACAATGTGTGCAACCTTTCATGACAGGCCAATGATCAGATTACAACAGACATTGTCCCTAGTCCATCAGAAACATTTGTAACCCTCCACAGGATTTTGATTCTAACAGTGAAAGCATGCTCACGATGCACTTCCAATTTAGAACAAAGAAATCTATTTTAGCATGCCTTAGCATGTTAGCCATCTTGCCCCATTAGAAATTTCTTTTGTTTTAAAGGACATGCTTGAGACAAGTCAAACAAAAGAGCGTGTTAAAGTTTTCAAGCAAAAAGCACCCAAAGCATGTTATATTAAGCTAAATTTGTTCCACAACAATGAACCATCAAGATTATAAATGGCACCCTTTCCTGGACTTATGCCTTACACAAAAGCAGGCAAAAGAACTTGCAAGCGTGTGACAAAAATGTGGTTTGTCATATGTATCAATCGGATCAAGATTCTTTAAATTAATAGCTTAGCATTTCTGGATCTACCAATATCCCAATTCTGTAAACTTTACTATTGAATGCAGCAATAACACAAAAAGTCATATTTAAACAATTATTGTATGCAAATTTGTTCTTTTCAATATCATGCGCATGGGTGTGTGTGTATTCTGTCCACAGGCAGGTCCTTCCTTAAGGTTCTCGATCAAAGGCGAGCCTCTTGACTGCTACGTAAGTGTTACCATCCTTCACTCTGTTCAGCATTCCCACTCAAGGTCTTCCAGGTGGCCTCTTTCCTATTATTCTCCCCTCAATAATCAATGGGACAAGAACATCACCATCGTGTGCAAATATTCTTAAAATTTGTTGTCCAAAAACATTCAGGATGAGCAAAGTAGTTTCTGCAATATTTTATTGTTGTTGTTGCCTTTTTCACAGACATCTTTGCAAACATCTGCCCTATAAGCAGCTATGGTACAGCCTAGGATTATTTGACCAACGCAAAAAAATATTTTTATCACAATATTGTCTTCTTGCACTGATAATGTTGAGCTCAATGACGACACACACCTTGTATGAATGAAACAAAAAAGGAAATCCAGACAAGCTTAAGGTTTATCAAAAATCCTGCCATTATCGTCGTGCATTCAAGAAACAAAAACAACATCTGGAATGAAAAAGTATTAAAATCAAAATTTCTCTAAAAAATTAAAAGACCTTTTTAAAAACTAAAAATGCCTAAATCTAATTTTGCCTTTGAAGTCTTTTTATGACTGTTCTTCTTTTCCTGCTGCACTTTGTGTTGTATGAACATTAATTATGCCACTGTTTTATAAATGAGGGCGAATCAAACTTATGGCGTCAAGCTTTTCATAGCTGAACAATGCTGCCAAGTTGCCATTTGCAAATTCAATTTCTGAGAACACAATGTCCACACAAGCTATGGCAGTGATCGGTTATGAAAGTTTGAGTTTGAATTGAGTATGTTTGATTGGCTAAGCTGCATTACATAGTACAAATTAACACCAGTTGTTAACTTCAATAGATCTGAAATGCAGTCACCCTTATATGAGGTGAATTTCTCATCTTGCCTTGCATGCAGAGCATAGCAGGCAGCTTTGTGATTCTAGTGAGCAGGAGCCCAGCTGAAAATCTATTCTTTAGCAGGCCATCATACATGTATCCACTAAATTAATAAGAAAAGAAAGTGGGCAAATGCTGGAAAAGAGATGATGACAATAGGTAAAGTGCATTTTCTTTAAGGCTTAAACAGCCAATACTCTCGCTGCAGAAAATGGGTAATTCTCATGCTGATTCACATTGTGTAATTCTGAGCTAGAAGATAAATATTAAAAGCTTACCAAGCCATTCTGTTCTTGTAATCAATGATCAAAGGCTGAATGTATGCAAGGAACAAAATGCTAAGGTACTGAAGTTCACATCCATGTTTACCAAGAAGTGACTTTTTAATGGCTTTGGTTATGATCAAATTCCGCAAAACAACTCAGTCTTAGTGCCTTCTTTTACAGATCAGGAAACAATGTATGTCTTTTTCCTTTTGTTTTTAAGATGTTTTTGATTTATATAGTAGATAACTTAGGCTCTACAGGGCTCGACGTTGCGACCCGTGGGGTCGCCAATGCGACCAGCTTTTACTCAGTGGCGACTAAATTTTCACGCCTGGTCGCCAACCTGGCCCCCAAGATAGGTGACTTTCTTCTTTGGGTAAACATACACTAATGATAATTTGTTATCCTTTACACAACTAACGGATAGCTAACGGTTTTTCTAACGCTCTAACGTTTTGCCCAAACGCTCTAATGGTTTGTCTAAACGTTTTAACGATTTGTCTAAAGGCTTTAACGATTTCTTCCAACACTCTAATCTACGTTTACTTGAAAGAGGATTGTGAAATGAATGAATTCGACGGAAGACTTTAATCGACTTTCGGACAAATCGATCGCAATTCTCAACAGATCGTCCCGTGTTTCTCCGGGAATGACTTTAAGCACATCGATATTTAAAACAATTTCTTTAAGTCGAACATGTATCTCGATTGCGGACTCGATAACAGATTAGTCTGATAAAAGGTCAAGCTAATCGAAGCTAATCGAGAACGAACGGTGCTTACTTCTCAAGCTTCGCAATTCTTGTAAACAACTTTACGCAAATTTCTGTTGAGCGTGACGACGCAAATAAAAGCTCTGCCGTATTTTATTGACTTCTAATTAAGTAAAGTTGAAGTCATGCTGTTTGTCTAACAGACTTCTCGCGAAATCAACTTCTTTGCCCGAAAACATTAGCAACGTTTCCTCTTTCTGGTCTTTCTGGAGACTTTCGATCACGTGTTAGGCAACCGCGCAATAGATGAAGTTTCACCGATGTTCAGTTCTGAACATGCAAATACATGGGACGCAAAACAAATTTTGCAGATTTTGTTCTTTCATAACCCAAATAAGTTTTTTTGTGATTCCTAAATTTTGTTTTTTTAATGTGTATTCCATTTCCTGAACCTTAAGCTTGAATACCTGTTTGAGGAGATTTACGCTTGAGTGCGGATTCATTTTACAGAACACCGGCTGGTAATCGAGCGTCAGCGAAAACCATTCGAAAGAAAGTTCAAAGGAAGTCTAAACCATTCATTTTCTGTTAAGGCTAAGTTAAAGATGTTAAGTTTATTTTATCCCATTAGTTCTTAAATATAATTTTTGGCGACTAGAATACTTGTTCTGGCGACCAAAAATGAAAACTTGGGGGCCAGTTGGCCCCAAGATTTTTTTCTGAAAGTCGAGCACTGCTCTATTTGAATTATATTGTATATTGTAGATATTTTATAATTTAGATTTTTTTTTTTTTTTGTAATTAGGTAGCGCTTTGGACAATTATTGGATTTTAGCGCTATATAGATAAAATTATTATCATTATTATTATTTGAAAGTTTTGACTCATTAATAGTAACAGTACGGTATGATTAATTCACCTCAACAAGTTATCAGTCATGATTTATTTCACTGAACACCCAAGCCTTGACAAGCAATTTTATCACAATTCACCGTTTTACTTATGTATGCTGAGTGTGCTTTTATTTGCACACTTAACTTGACATAATGCACACTCCTAAAAAAAAGGTTTAGCAAGCTAGGTTTACCAAAACAAAGCTATTGGTGTGTCCTTCTTTGTTTTAGCAATTTACTACATGCATATTCATGATCTAAGACACACTTCGCATGACGTGCAAATGCGTCATGAGCGTGTTCTCACTATTAACATCATCATCCTGTGAAGGGTCACATTGTAAGGCGAGATTTTGTTTGGTAAAAGTTTGATGATAACGACATTTTATTACATGCAACTTTGGCAATGGTTGCAACACAATAAATGTGTGCAATGTTCTAAGTGGTTGCTGCACAGTGTTTCTACATTAATACTGTAAGTTCTGTAAGTAACAACCCTCGTTACTTTTGGAATTAGCAGCTAGCCTTTTCCTGTCACTACTTTTAGGTAGCTAAAACATGTACTATTCATGGACTGTACAAAGTTACAGTAATAATATGTGAAAACATCCACACTTTTTATGTGGAGAAACTTATTTGTTCATAATAATTGTTTTAGTACAGCAGCGTAGCTAAAGAATTATGTGTTTTTTGATACAAGCACCAAACATTATAGGGATATTTACGTTTCTAGGGTAGCCAATTTCTGATATAGTACCAAGTAAAATTTTCTAATTCCAGCTAATTAGTAGCAAATGAAATTATCAGACCAGAGCCCCCCCCCCCCCCCCCCCCCCCCCCCC